>CAKAEH010001397.1:0-68004 GCA_916381525.1 Cercopithifilaria johnstoni
GTTGTTTGTTTGCTTGCTTTGCATGCATTCATGCATGCATTACTTGCTGCTTTGCCTATAAAAAACGAGCTAACTCATTTATATGTTAATAATCATTAT
This sequence comes from Cercopithifilaria johnstoni, assembly GCA_916381525.1. Lineage (NCBI taxonomy): Eukaryota > Metazoa > Nematoda > Chromadorea > Rhabditida > Onchocercidae > Cercopithifilaria > Cercopithifilaria johnstoni. The sequence continues at coordinate 100 of CAKAEH010001397.1, forward strand.
TATTACTACTACTATTGTTATCATTATTCTTATTATTATTATTATTATTATTATTATTATTATTCTTATTATTGTTATTATTATTATTATTATTATTATTATTAATTATTATTTATTATTATTGTTATCAATTATTATTATTATTAATTATTGCTATTATTAATTATTATTATTAAATTATTACGATTGTTATTATTATTATTGTTATTATTCTAATATTATGCCATAACAGCAGCATTGCTTTCCCCCAAATTAATCGATTTTTCTCCATTTCTCTTATTTCATGGTTGGAAGCTTACCAACGAAAGCCTCTGTGGACCTACCTGTTTATCGATTATTATCCGGATAGTTGTCTTTTTTCTTCCCTTAGAGAACTTTTTCCGCCTAAGTGCATTTTAAGCATTAAATTCATCTGCCTTTAATAAAAAGAGATATCATAGGAATCTCACTTCAGCTGCCCTTTCATACGACCATAACTCTTTGGACTGTATTCTATTACACTGCTTATTTTTATATGCATTTGACAGATTTCATTCTTTCTGCATCCTTCAATAATATAATTAATACATTATTGCGTGAATGCGCATGAATGCTACGGTTGTCTCATGGCAATGATATGTAGTGATAATAATAAGCGTAATAAAAGAAAAGTATTGACTGTACTATTGATCACTAGAAAAATATATAGCAACTTTAATGTAGATGATCAGAGTTCAGTCTTTTGCAAGTGGTCTAAAATAATTACTTAATGATTAAGTTAAATTGAATTTTTCATCCGTTGTCAGTGAGAGATGTTTGGAATATCCTAGGTATCAATTATATAAAATGGTTTTCTAAGTATAATTGAGTTGAAGTATTAAATAGTATCGGAGAAAATTTTTTTTGGAACTAACTTTCTCTTCACCAACCCTCACAATATTTTATTTATCTCAAATTTTTCGATGCGTTATCTTATTTTCTGTTTTGTTTTCAATCTCTTCTGCATTTTCAAGAAGAATTATCTCAATAGAATAAAATGAATAAGTAAATTAGCTACAATTGTTTTTTAAGCATCTAAGTTTCTATTAAAAACAGTTTTTAAGTTTTAATCTGACATGGATTGATGTTTCAACTAACTTTCAGATTTTTCATATCTAATACTTTTTTATGGGGGCAGAATAGCGAGAAGCCACATTTTCGGTTAATAATTCATGTTCTATTGTGGGTAGCTTGAGGAAGTCAGCCATTTTGCCAGTTTGGTATATTCCAGAAAACTGAATGCAGCATAGACGAGAATTGAGTATCTCTTCTATGTGTCTTTGCACAAATTTTGACAACTATCATACGTAAGCCACATTCTTCGGGAGGATGTATTTGTTCCACTAGAAAATTTTGTCTTAACCAAGCTATCTCAATTTACTATCTCTTTTATTTTTCCGTTGTGAGAAGGAATTTTTTTTTAATGGTTTATCTGCTTCAAGTAAATGATAAAAGTGGAAATTTGTCCCCATCCTCAGAGATAAATTTCCACCTTCTGTTATTTATTCGTTTATCCGCATTATTATTGTCTCTTACAATCTTTTGTCGTTGTCTCATTTCTTTATTAAATGATGTTATATTTTTCTCTGTGCTAATATACTGATCCCTTTTATCAATCAAGAAATTAAATGTCTTAGTAAAGTGGAACAGCGCAGTAGAATTAGTCTATTGACATAAGTGCTGGTAGTACGCTGATGCAAAGTCTGAATTTTCCGTGCACTGATGCGCCACATGCGCCACTTGCTGATGCATTTGAAGTGGATGATTTTTTACTGGATGATGTTGAACAGTGTTGCAATTTCCAAGTTACTGATAGTACCAATGGTAAGTTCGAAGGGAAATGTCGCTTCTTCTTTCCATCTTTTTCCAAGCAGTTTTTTAAAAAAAAGTAAAGTCCAAATCCTTCTTTTAAAAATTTTCAGCATCACTAACTGGAGGAAGCGAAATGTCAGATGATAGCAAAGATGAAGAAGAAATGGAGCAAGATGAAATGGATATGCTTACAGATGTGACCGACGATGACTTCTTTTCCGAGGATGATGGTGAATTGAATAAAGAGGACGAGTATCCAGGTAATCAGATTTTAAAGACTTTTCAGCTTTCCGACACTTCTGAAGTAGACGGTCAACACCGAGCAACCCGAACATCAGCGTTCAGATTTATCAGAGGAAAAGCCAACTGATGTTACTTTTGAAAGAATGGGTACAGAATTCCATAATCTGTACGTTAGTCTTGACATTCTGGACAAAGTTTGGGTAATAAAAATCGTGCTTATTTCTCGGAAATCCCTTCGAACTCTATTTCTTGCAATAGCTTTGAATTCTATAGTGAAGGAAAAAAACATTATGTCAGAGTCCGAATTTTTAAAGTCCCTCTTTCAGAATTGATAAGGACCTGTGGGGAATCAGTCGTCGAGAATGAAAGTTATGATTTTGCCGTGATGGACATTGAAAAGGATATGAATAATGTCAAGAGAAAAAGAAAGGTTAATTTCGTTTAAACATCCTTGATTCTTGCCAGGATTTTCTGTTAAAATAAATCCACTTCATAGTTTAACAAAAGGGCATTAAACAGTCTATGGAATTTACATTCGAAAAAATTATTCAGTGGACAAAAACAAAATAACTCTGATAGATTTATTTCTTCGGACTTTTCCTCGGCTGCAAATGAAATTGAACTAAAAGACTAATGCATTTCATGTATCACTTTAATGTTTTTCAGGCAGATAGTTCGATGACAAGCAAGAAAAAACGAGTGAGATGATATTTTCTTTTTTTAAAGTAGAAAATCCAGTCATCAAAGCGAGATAAGAAAAACAATAAATCAATACGATCATTATTTGCATATTCTTCCTGAAGGTGCTTATTTTGTATAGGCAAATCAACTTCACTAAGCCAAAGAGTAACTTAGTAGAGAGAGCTAGATTATTATTCATTCTTTTTCTCTTTTATAGTTCCATCCTTTTTGTGTTTCGCTTTATAAATGATTTGCACTGTTGTATTGATCTCCTACAACGCGACCTGCTGTGTTAATTGTTTTCATGCTTTGTTTCTTTATGCCTCGTTTTAACGATTAATCCACCAGACTAGTGATAAAACAAAGTTGTCAAATTGTCCAACCCATATAAACTTGTAAATTATTATTTATCAAATAAGAAAAATATTCGACAGACAGCTGAAAAACATGATCAAATCATGTAACAAAACAATCCATTATAAATTACATAGTAAGTGATAATAACTAATAACGTACGCGCTGCTCCATCCGACGTCGATTTTGAAGATTTGCGTTCCAACGGTTTTTATTTGAAGACTCCTAAAAATTTTCTAATATAAAGCTATAAAACAAGGAATATAGAAGTTCATTTTCATATTGGAAGTTCCTCAACCAGAACTGCTGAATTATGCCAAATTTATTATCAATGAAGTATATTCCAAACTCAAAACATTTTATTCTATAAGACAAAACTACTTCCGGTTTCACAACCGATGACAATAATATTAATACACATGCTCCTTCCGATAGACCATGTATTACCTGATAGGCCATGCGGTTAGGCCGTTGCTGTTGTTCTGTAGTAATTCGTTCTTGGCGCAGATTGTACCATGCGCCTGGACCTGTATAGCTACGCCCAGCTCGAGGTTCAAGGATCTAGAAAATAGTTGGAAATGATTTAGACAATGAAAATGCTTGACACCTGGAGGATTTTTCTTATACATACTTGTTCATTACTATCAGCAAGCTGAGTAAGTTTGTCCGTCAGATGCAAGGCCAGGAGTTGCAATCGACTTGGTTCGACACGATGCATGATAAGGCAATCTGTAGGCTCGTCCAAACTTGCACTCAACTCTTCCGAAATGATCATTTTGCTAAAATAATTCCTATCTCATATCACATTTCCACTACAGTGAATTAAGGATCCGTAAAAATTAGTATGGAGAAGCCGAAAAATAACGGAAGAATCTAAAACTTAACAGCAAATCCAAGCAATAATCCAAGCAATAACCCAAGAAAGTAAAGGAAATAAACTTTTTTGTCCAAAAAATACGCACAGAAAAAAAAGCATACCTGATCACTGAATGTACGGTACTTTTATCAAGTTCAAACAGCTGAGAAAGTGTATCCAATGAAACAGTGGTATAAACCGTTGAGTACATTAACAAATAAGTGCGTAAGGATTCTTCCTGAATGCGACGAATTACCATTTCCTTTACTTTCTCCGAGTTACGGAAGAGGTTCCATACCTGCAAATTAAGATTCTATGTATTATAAAAGTTTTGCTGCACTTCGAATCCCAAGGATGATGTAACACGAAGCCAGGTACAACTATTTAAACAATACATCCCAAACACCATATTCGTAGTTTAAAGTAGAATTGCAAACAAACCTTTGCATCCATTTTGTCGTTTACAATGAAATCGCGACATTTTTTCCAATCGCCACTTAACATAGCCCTTGATGCAGCTACCACATGTTCACGCGTATTCTCAGGTGGACCAATGAGGGAACTTTTCTCCGACTACATATAACAAAAAAAAGCGTTCACATGCTGACTAAGTTCACTTCAATAACTTTCTCGATAAGAATAAACTAATTAATAGTCTATATTAATAGTCTTACCTGCTTCAGCTGATAATGAAACGATCGTGACAAGAGGCGGCGCCTCAACTCATATTCCTGTGAAGCCATATGCGGTATTTCCAGTAGCATTGAGCATATCAAATAGACGCATTCCATGAGTTCAACGTTAATGTGCATGTGATAAGGAATTTGCCTTGCACGTTCCAATTTCTCCTGAGCATTACGCGATTATTGTAGATTTAAGTTTTAAAAGAGATGAAAACTTGTATTATATTTGAAAAACAGAAAAATACCAAAATGGAGAGCAAATAGTCTTTAAAAAAAGAAACCTGTTCAGCCGTTCTTTCTTGCTGCCTCATAGCAATGCCCTGTGCTAGCAGTTCTTTCGCTCGTTGTGTATTTTGTATTTCGGATAGACCTTGATGAGCTTCTTTGATAAAACTATGTCGGAAAGCACATAAACCAAGTTGGCATATTGTTCGATTATACAAAATCTTAAACGCATAATATGTATAACATCATAGTGTAAAGCATTGGAAATTATTTTCACACATTTGAGTGAGTGTAAAATATGGCTGCGCAACTGAAAAAGGAAGTTTAGAATTTATAAAGCAATCGATCACAACGGAATATTATCCGTTTAGATTGACATGTCTAGAACTAAGTCGTCATAAAATAACAATCTAAAATGGTGCCGTGCCAACCTGAGTGCTAACATCCGAATGATCAACAATAGCTTGCAAATGTGACATGAGCATCAAATCTCGTGCTTGATGCCACTTGTCATGTAATGCTAAATGATAAATTTGACAAAGCATTGCACGCTGTCGTAGACGCTTTGTATCATCACGCGCGTACACCTCTTTACAAAGCCGTTCCATTATCGCTAGTGATGACTCCTGCCCATGTTCTATTGAATCTTCAATTTCGTACTGAAATACAGTGTTTTATCATCCATCAATAAAAGATGCGAACTTTTGTTAAACCTTCAATTGAAAAAGGATCTGAAAATTCCGCAAATTAAGAATTGAGAATTGAACATTTTATCTAATGCAGCAATGGCGGAAATTAAGTGAAAGTGAATACATTATAATTTGAAGTTAAACTCAAAAAATACAATCATAATGTATAATCAGCTAACTGGAGAGAATGAAAAAAAATAAATTAATAAACATAAAAAGATAAAAAAATATGAAAAATTCACTTTGTAGTAGAGATGTTCAATGCGAAGCATATACAATTTACAAATTTCCTCTTCTAAAAATACATTTTTATCCAGTCGAGCATTGACATAGTCCATTAACTTATTGATGAGGGCGCATAAGTCTTTTTCACCTTTCAATCTAAAATCATCCAATAAAACATTTTTTCTCTGAGAAAACTAAATCCAAAAAAAAACTGGATATATCTCCCTGTTTCAGATGTTTTCTTACAAAATATAGGAAGACATCACTACAAACAGAGGACATATCCAGTACAATCAGTCTAGCAATGGTAATTTAACGCGTATTCAATTCAACCGAAAAAAGACTTAATCGCCTGAGTGGTTTAGTCCAAGAGCAGGCAGAAAAACAAAGCGTAAATTTGGGCCATCTAAAACAAATTTACAAACATCAAAGTCATTGTACAACTGTTTGCAGCTTTTAAAAAATGCTTTGATTTTCGCTATTGCTGACCCACACTCTTCTGACACTTCAATGAGGTTAATTTTAACGGTTAAATAAAGTTATAATTTAGAGGAATTTGACAACAACAAACTTTTCAATGTAGTCAGTGCTGTGACAATCCGCATTTTGCAATATCTTAGTTAATTCTGTATCTAAACGATGCACACTCATTAGGACAGAACCATGCACAGTATATGGTTTGGTTGCATCCTGTATGTTTTCGTCATCTTCATTGATGCCTATTGACAATACAATATCAGGATACTCGTTTAGCATATCTATCAAGCTATTGGTAGCTCCCAGCGTTCTGAAACAATCATATTAAAAATTTTATATTCTGAAACAGACATTTATACTAAAAAAATTCATAGAAAACTTTTCTGCGTGTAAAATATTTAATAAAAATCGGTACTTGCTCCAAGAAGAGTAATCCATATAGTCGCTGATTCGAGCATTTAGTTCGAAAAGAGCAGAGATGATTGAAAACAAAATTTTCACCAAAACACCAGCACCAAGTTTATGCTGAAAATCGCATTTACTGATTACACTTAAGATCAAAACTATTCAGGCTAATCAAATGTGTAAACATTAGGCGATACAAACCTCATCTGCAATCCTGAATAGTTCCTGCAAGCTGCGTACGTAATGCTTAGGATTGGTCGACCTGCGTCCTCGAGCAGCAATGACTTCTTGTAATTTGTTGATAACAGCCTTTAAAACTATTATAATTATTAAAATTATTAAATATGTGTCTATTTAGTTTGAAAGTCAGAGATCACTGACGACAAAAATTATGCTCATTAGAGTCTCACTTCATGGTTAATTTCAGTCTTCGGATCAAAAAGCTGACGCATCTTCTCTTCTTTTGTTGGCACAGCAACCCATGTATCATCATTTTCATTTTCTTCAGTTTTCTCTTTCGCTTCACGCTCTTTTTGTTCCTTTTGTTTTTGTGCTCTTTCTGCCTGACGTTTTTCTTTACCTTCAGTCTCACCACCTTCTTTGAATTCTTTTCTGTAAAACGATTACTGTAATTGTTATTTATGAGCATACAGTTTTTCTCATCCAAAATAAAAAAAGTACTTCAAGAAGAATTTACGCAAATCCTCCATTTGTTTTCCTTCAAGATCAAGATCAGAATCACTGTCCGAAGAAGCATTTGAGTCAGAACTCCATTCATCTGAATCTTTGAGATCATTACGCGGTTGACTTTTCTCCACCTCTACCTCATTTTCCGACTCCTCCTGAACAAACATTCAAATAAATCGAACACTTAGAAAAGTCTGCTGAGCTCAGAAATGAAAAGCAAAGTGCCAATTTTACTTGCTCTTCTTCTTCATCTTGATTATCTGCACTTGAATACCCCACTGGATCTGGTTCTGCTCTGTAGGCATTGACTTCCACTTCCATATCCTAAACATGAAGAATTTCAAATCATCCTTAATAATCAAGCTCTTGGATAATACATTTTTCAAATTTCATATTCTTTTTATACAGAAAACAGCATTATTTACTTTATTGTATTTACGAATTTTCTGTCGCAGTGCAGTGAGACCCTTCGAATTTGCTTTCGACATAGTTTTTCGTGCTTCTTTGTCATCCCACTGTTCATTCACAAAATCTTCTAATTCAACCAAAATCCGCACATAAAAACGAGGCGTTGACATATTTTGTCGTGTTAACACAACTTTTGTCTTCTCAAATACTTTACATAATTCTTCGAACGCTGAAAATCATTATGATGCTTTTTGAATAAATGGATTTCTAAATTTCGCTGGAAAGGTTAGAGACAAGAAAGAAAAAAATTCACTAGAAAATTATATGCCAGTTAATCTACAGTTGATTTATTCATAACCACTTTACTTTAAAAAAGAGATAAGTTCTAAATTCTCGATAATATTTTACTCCTTTACTTGACAAAAGCTTCGACATATCCTTGATGTTCCTTGAGTTCTTTGCTTGTTTGATTAGATCTTTTAGTTCTTCAAATTTTCGATCTTTCTGTGCCTTAACAACGCGCTTTTGCCCTTCATCATCACTATCAGACGGGTATGCGAAAGCGGCTCTATAATTACATCATTAATTGCACGCCGAACTTGATTCCAGGAATAATTCCATAAGATCAGAAGGCAAAACTTCAACAAAAACATACTGCGGTCTCTTGATCGGCACATACGGTTCCTCATCACTGCTTTCGGAACCCGATGAGTCGGAACTTGATACTGCACCTTTGAAGAACTTTGACATTCTCCTCGATCAAAACTAAAAATGACATCATAATCAGCATATATTTCATATTCATAGATAAGCCTTTGGAAACTCTCAGTTTAGTGACCTCAACTCAACACTTCCTCTTCAAAACAACCCCTAGCTAACTCCAAACCCATCCTTCTCTTTCCACCCCTCAAATCACTATCCGTCCCAAGGTACACACAGCCACCTGTAATCTCTGAGATACACTAGTCGTTGTGAAACACGTTTGTCCCATCATCACTGAAATGACAGATTAAATCAATTTGCTTCTACAATTATTATGTTCCGTTGATAATATTTTCTCTTATTTGACCAACAGATGCTAAACATATCTTAATAAACTCTGCAATCCATCGAGGAATAAACTATTGACTGAGCGGAACAAATCACCTTTGGTCACTAATAAATTCTGCAATCCATCGAGGAATAAACTATTGACTGAGTGGAACAAATCACCTTTGGTCACTAATAAATTCTGCAATCCATCGAGGAATGAACTATTGACTGAGTGGAATAGATCACCCTTGATCACTAAAATTCACTAATAACCTTAATTTCGCAATATTTATCATCGCATTAAAAAAACTCCACCAATATAAAACCAAATAGTATCTCAATGTTTTATTCCGGACTGATAATTTGAAATAGTGAAATTTTCGAAGAGCAAAATGAAATAAATTCAAGATAAACAAAGAAGACAAAAAATTATTATTTTATTCCTTTAATTGCTTTTATTAATTAATGAGAAAATGAATTAACATTTGTTGCGCAATAAATATTTTGAAATTCTTAAGCCTTAAAGGCTAAAGTTAAAAATTACCAAACCAATCTCTAATTTTTTGGGTCTAAATCTTTATCATTTATTGGTAAATTTTTATCAAAGTATCGCAACATTTTTTGTTACGATACTTTGATAAGAATTTTTTTGTTGCTATACTTTGATAAGAAAAGATAACAAACATTTTGTAACTTTGATAAGCTTATTCTTCCATCACTTTCAGGATAGCAATTGAAGAATTTCACATTAAATATGTGCGACATTGATACTTAAATTAATTTTATATATTTTAATAATAATTTTTTTCGTTTTAATAATTTTCATTTTTAAAAATAATTTTAATAATTTTCAAAAAAGGATACTTTTTATTATTATTATTATTATTATCACAACAAATAAGTTCTTTCTTTTTTCATTTTTACATAACTTCTATAATTTGTAAATCTGACGATCTTTTTATCAGAAATCAGAAATTACTGATAAATCTGACCATTCAAAAAGAAATCAGAAATTATGAATAAATCTGACCATTCGAAAAGGAATCAGAAGTTACGAATAAATCTGACCATTCGAAAAGGAATCAGAAGTTACGAATAAATCTGACCATTCGAAAAGAAATCGAAAATTACTAATAAATCTGACCATTCGAAAAGAAATCTGAAATTACTGATAAATCTGACCGTTCAAAAAGAAATCAGAGATTACTGATAACTCAGAAATTACTGATAAATCTGATCATTCAAAAAATCCTATTCTATTATTGTCTAGCGTGTATTATATATATATACATGAATATGTCTAGATATTGACCATTTGTTTTAGTTATTGATCGCTGCTGATATATGCTCATCATCTAATACATATAGTATCATTCATTTCTGGATCATTCATTTGTAGAATTGGAAGGAATTTGGTTGAAATTGAAAAAAGAAAGGAGTGACCATTTCGATTACATCATTCGAATATCTTATTGCTCCGTACTGTTGACATTTGTTGTTATCAATTTTTCAACGGTTCACCTCTCCACTCTCTACTTTTCCTTTTTTTTTGATACTATCCATTATTCTTACTTAATTAAACAATTCTTTTTATCATTCGATAATTAGTAAAATTTTTGAATGTTACAACTCAAAATTGATATTTTTAATTTTTAAATTCTATTTGAATGGAAATACTAAAAATTAAATATTCTTCTACTTTCATCAATCTATAAAGTTTAATATTTTTGTCAATTCTCTTATCTGTCCTAAAAAGTTCAGTGATTTAGAGAATATTTGAAAATGAATTTATCTGTTTAATAAATCAGTGATTTAGGAGAGCTAAATTATCTGCTGAAATTTCTGCAAATCTTTATAATGAAAATTGTAGGTTCAAATCAATTCTCATATAAAGAACATTTTTGGAATATAAATATCATTCAATGATCTTACGTTTATGATTATGAAAACTTTATCTGTTGATAATATCGTGATACAATTTTTAGGAAGGAATTTGGTTATACAATGTATCGCTGGAAGAAGTATTTCATCGTAAGTTCCTTCATCTTTATTTTTCTTTTATTCCACTAGGAAGTATAAAAAGTTTTACTTATTTAAATTTGATTTATCAATTGCATAATTAGGATTTATGAGTGTTTATCTTTTGAAATTCAAAGAAAAATCAATCAATAAAATTAGCTGTAAACAATTTGCGCCATATTGACTGGCTGATATTTCATTAAAATCTAATTCGGCTGATATTACATTAAAACAAATTACAATACATTTCATGATACTATCTCAATTCGTTATGTTTTTCCAGTAGTTATACAGTAATTATTAGTTCTTAGCTAATATCGCATCATTTAATTTAGATTAAGTTTTTAATTTTCGATTTACTTTTTTGTCATTTCTTTTATTTTCAGTTATTATCCATTAATATCTTTATTCTGTGTTTATTACGCATATCCAAACAGCGATTATATCAACAAGATTTGTTTACGGTTAGCTCAGCAAACTTTTATGGTTCGTACCGTCGATGATTCGATAAGATGTGCGCTTTGAATTCCACGCTATTTTGAAACAATCGATAATGGAATGACATAGAATATTTGATGTTCTCTTTTTCAAAACTTTCTTCGACAATTTCCATTAAGAAGATCTGAAGGAAATTCAGCTCTAAATGAGCCTGATATTGAAATTATTCAATTCCTAATGAACTCGTCAAATCAACACACTCAAAACCTTCCATTGATTCATATATCATTTATCGCTTGAGTGTATTTCCTATTTTACGATTATTGATTTTCCAGATGATCCAACGGGTGAAACTTTATTGCTAGAAAATACTTGTAAATTTCCGATAATTGAACCAAATGAACCGAATTTAAATGGTTACATAGAGCATTACAGGTTATTTGCCTTTTGAATATTTTACCGGATTGACTACCGGATTGTTTGAATGTAAATTTTCCTGATTATTATCTGTTTGTTATGAAGTGCAACAGATTTTTGGTACGACTGAAAATTCTATGATTACATAGAGAAAGAATTTAGTCAATATCCTTCCAAACAGCATTACGTAAAAAATATTCGACAAGAATGCATTTTATTGATGAATGACAAAATTGCGGATCGGTACTGAATCGTTTTCAATTGGGTCAATCCAATTGGCGAATCTTTGTTATCAAAAATTTGACAGAGATATTTGGGTCAGATAAGGGCAGTAGAAAAATTAATTAAAAAGAGGAGCAGTAATTAATGAGAATGAATAAAATGGAAGTATAATTTTATCTCTTCAGCACCATAAAAAGTTCACTTAAGAAATTAATAATTGCTTGTTTTATTTAGCAACTTCGAAATATTAATCATTTAATAACTAAACGTAGAAAAAGTACAGTTACTGCAGCGGTACTAATAGTAGCAATAATAATAACTAATAATAATTATTAATAATAATAATTGATAATAACAATAATAATTGATAATAATTGATAACAATAATAACAACAACTAATAATAACAATAACAATTGATAATAATAATAATAATAATAATAATAATAATAATAATAATATTAATCAATAATAATAATATTTAATAACAACAATAATAATAGTAATTAATAATAATAAATAATAACAATAATAGCTAAGAGTAATATTAACAATTGATAATAATAATAATTATTAATAACAATAATAATATTCAGTAATAACAATAATAATATTTAATAATAACAATAATAATAGTAATTAATAATAATTAATAACAATAAGAGCTAATAATGATAATAACAATAACAATATTGACAATAATAATAATAATAAGAGCATGCAGATGATATGTGATATGTAGTGTCAGCAAAATTAGAATAAAAAAAGAGAATTGAACTCGATATATTTCTGCACATTCAGTTTCTCTATTTTATATTTTGAATTCATCCATTTTGTAGATCGATCCATTGTAACAGCGAAATGCCAAATATGGCTTCTATGGACGATGGCTATTTGATTTTACATGGTGAGCTGGAACCTTGGAAACAAGCTCGAGTTCCCACCTATAAGTAATATTTTTTAAATTGCCAATTTCATACTCTTTCATATACTTTTGATCATACTATAGTTTACTTCAAAGGAAACGAAAGGTTAATGGAAATCGAAAACTCTTTACTTATATTACGAATTTAATTCTTGACTCTTTCGATAGAAGTCAAATCTTCGTTTTAATTAATATTTCAGGTGCTATTATCAAGGTCTCAGTGGTGGTTTATATCCAAATATCAGTTGGTATCAATTGGTTGGCGATCTCGTCGAGGTATTTTTAAAATATTTTATTCAGTTATTTTAAAAATTGAAAACTGAATCTTTTTGCATTTAACTAATTTCTTTTATATTATATAATATTGAGTTTCAATTCAAAAGATTTTCAATCATTCTAAAAGTAATCACTACCGTTTCGTTTAGCAAAGAAAATCATTGAAAGTGTGATCAGTAATCGATCGATGCATCAATCATTTACTAATTAAATTATCTGATAAACTTATGAATTTTAAGTTCTAGCATTCGAAATAGTGAATTTTCAAAATGATCATTAGCATTGCAGATACCACGGAGTAAGCGATTTCGTGTTCCATACGATCAATTCGTAGTACGCTGCTATAACAAAACTTTGCGTGGAAGAATCAGTAATGAACCATTTTATAACAACAGTATATTTTATGAACGAGCTTTTGTAACATTTTCCAAAATGGATGATGATATGGTTGGTTGATAAGAAGAACTTTAATTTTCAATTCAATCGATTTTGCTATATCTTAACGTGGGTTGAAATGAAATCAGAAGGTTGTTAAAGTATGTTTTATTGATCGTTTTATTGAATTTCTGCTCAAATATTTCTTTCAGTTCAAAGAAAAATCGAAATTTATGCAAGCAGATTCAGTAAGTTTGTTAAAATTATTTTTTGAAAATGTTGAATTTTTTGCATTAGCAATAAATCTAAAATGTTTTTATATTTCATTCAATTATTTTTATTTTTGTTTTAACATTTCAATTAATTAAACGCATCGATTTTAGCATTAAAAGGATGTCATCATATCGTTTCTTTTATTTTCAGGAGAAGCCATCGCTTAGTATTCTTGTACTCGATTCTGTATCGCGGAATCAATTTTTACGACATATGCATAAAACTGTTGAATACATGAAACAGCTTGGTTTCATCATTTTAGAAGGTTTCAAATAATTATAAAATGCCTATTAATAGATTGTAAAGGTATTTGTAGAGGTATTCTGTAAAGGTATTTTCCTAAGGTATTTCGTAAAGGTATATCTAATTGTAAAGATATTTTATTGATGATTCAGACGAAAATTAGCATGCTATTAGGATTGGAGTAATCAATAGAGCATAAATGTTGCAAATCATTCTGATCTTTTCTAAAACAAAAATAATAACTTTTCATCGATGTAGTTTTTAATTTTAATTTAATAGAAAAAAACTTGTGCTTAATCGTTTAGGCTATACAAAAATTGGCGATAATTCTGCAGTGAATTTATTACCGATACTTGCTGGTAAATCAATATTACCGCAAATTGGCGGCGATGGTGATGAAATTTTACCACTAAATAAAATAGTCCCCTTAGAAGATATTGATTTTTTATGGAATATGATGAAAGGTATTATTTATCTATGAAGAGCTCTTTGTTTTTAATTGTATAATTATTTGATAATAATAAGAACACAAAAAAGGTTGGAATTAGTTGAAAAAAAAAATGGAAATTTAAAGTATCATTCTATCGGATAATTTAATAATACTATAAGATGCTGTTTAATTAAATAATAACTATTACTATTATTAAAGACAGGAGGTGTGTAACGATGGTTAACGATGATATTGGTAGTGTATTACGTGGTCTATTTCACTATCCAAAAGAAACATTCCAAGGATATAAAATTCCACCAACCCATTTTTATTTTCGACCATTTCACTTATTTAATACTCGTCATAATGTTATTCCGACCAGTGGTCAGTGTTTACGAACCGGCGAGGTATCATATTTACATTTTGCATTTAATCAAAAGATAATTGTTCACTTCAACTACTAATTAATCGTTTGATTGAAAATACAAAATGATGATTTTCATTTCAATTTGAAATCATTTAGACTTGTGCCGAAGTATATTTGGTTACTACTAATTAATCGTTTGAACTACTAATTAATAGTTTGATTGAAAATACAAAATTTGAAATCATTTAGATTTGTGCCGAAGTATATTTGGTTACTACTAATTAATCGTTTGAACTACTAATTAATAGTTTGATTGAAAATACAAAATTTGAAATCATTTAGATTTGTGCCGAAGTATATTTGGATATATGGGAAACATTTGCAACCAAATTTAAAGATTTATGTCATTTTTCATTTAATTTTATAACTGATCTAACACATAATAATCCAAATTTTATTGAAGCTATCGATGAACGATTGTTGTAAGTAATTTTTAAATAAATTAAATTTTGCATTTTTAATTTTAAATTTTGATATTCAATATTTTGATGATAAATAGAAGAATTCTTTATTTAAGTTTTATTTCATAAGATCATGAAATTATTTATTTAAGTTTCATTTCATAAGATTGCGAAATTATCGCTATTTGTTTCAATTCTCATCTTTTAAACTTCTCTTCCATAAATCATTCTCTAAACAACAATCAAATGCAGTAATATTGAAGTTGATATAATTATCTTTTAGAACATCTTTGCAACGTTTACACAGTAACGGAGTGTTCAATTCTACAGCACTGGTCATAATGGGAGATCACGGGAATCGAATTAATTCAATTCAACGAACATACATTGGTCGCATTGAAGAACGAGCACCATTATTTAGTATTCGATTACCTGATGCTTTCACTTACAAATATCAACGGGAAATAAGAAATTTGAAGAAAAATACGAAAAGGTTTGTAACGTTTAATTTAAACATTCTTTTGTTATCAAAGTTTAATATCTAATAATTATTGATTTCATATTAATTTAATTAATTGCTAAACTTTGAGATAAAACAAATTCATAGCTCTTTTTTTTCAAAACATTCAATAAATACTTGCAATTTCGTTTTCATAAATTTTCAATATCATCCGGAAATTATTAGGATTGCATCGGTATTGTCAAAAATGCTTTATACGGTTCTAGAAGATTTCCGGATGAATTTAAAAATTTAGATTAACAAGTAATTTTGACATACATCAAACACTGAAGGATATTTCGAGGGCAGAATTTCGACGAAATCGATCATATTATGATCGAAAAGGTTATTATTTCCGTTGAAGAATTGAAGAGATATTGTAAGAAATTTAATTCATTCACAAATAATTAATATTAATTCTGATAATCATTAGTGATAAAGGTGAAGAGTTTCTTCTTTCTGATAGCGAAGAAAAATGCTTCGATCATTCCCTTCTTAATTTTATTAATTTTTATTAATTAAAACAAAAGAAAGGTTTTAGAAAAATCCTAAAACTAAATTGTGATTAGAGTAGAATTTACTTTTGATGAAAATAGATTTATTATTTATTTTTTTCAATGATGTAATTATAAAACGGTAAATAATATGTCTACTAGGTAGAGGTGTTAGTTTAATGGATGAGGTGATAAGTGAAAAACGAAATTGTGAAGATGCTGGAATACCGCCGAATTTTTGTCTATGCATGGAACAAAGAAATTTACGTCGATTAAATAGGCAAATTTTATTGAAATTTTTTAATATTCTTTTTTTCCCCTAATTTTCTTTAATTAATCGATAAAATTAACAAAATTAAAATTTAGAATTTTTCTAAAAATATTCCAAAAAATTTTTGAAAAGAATAATATAGATTATTGATTGATTGATTGGTTGATTGTTTGATTGATTGTTTAATTGATTGATTGATTGATATAACAACAATAAAAATGCAGGAAAGGTATAATTGATTGATAATAGCAACGATAAAAATGCAGGATCTAAAATATTCCAAAATTTTTTGGAGAAAAAATAATATAGATTGTTGATCGATTGATTGATTGATTGATTGATATAGCAATGACAAAAATGTAGGAAAGGTGTGATTGATTGATAATAGCAACGACAAAAAAGCGGAATCTAAAATATTCCAAAAAGCGTTGAAAAAAAAATAATATAGACTATTGATCGATTGATTGATTGATTGATTAATTGATTGATTGATTGATATAGCAATGATAAAAAAGCAGGAAAAGTATGTTCTAATATTACGAATCAAACTTAATTATATCAATTAGTTTCTTTTCTCTTACAGTACATCAACAGAGTTTAAGAATTCGATAGAATTAGCAAAAGATACTATTGCAAATTATAATTGCTTTGATGTTGAACATTTGCAAATACTTTCGAAAAAAGTTGATGCTTATGCTATCAATCAAATGGTTCGACATGGATTACGCAATCAAACTGAGTGAGTTTTTGTTTTGATGATAATGATTAATATTTTATGAATAATTAATATATGTGAAATCATAGCAGTTATCATTAATTGAATTATCATATCTTTTGATGTCTATGAATATGTGAATATGAATATGTGATTCATAGAAGCTATCATATCTATGAATTGTTATATCTATTGATATTAATACTGTAAAATAGGCATTAATATTATAAAATAAATATATTTAATTTATAATTCGAACTCATTTAGCTGGCCAAAAATTCGAAATAAACAAGCAGAATTGGAAATAATTTATTTTGAAATAAATATTACGATACCTATTATTATGCAAAATTCAACAAATCGCAGGTTTGTATTATTTCGAAATAATTTTAATTCATTGTTATATTTAAAATTAAATATGTTCAGATATTTTTTGGCAGATATGCTAAAATTTGATAAATTTAAAATACACCAAAATATTTATGAATGAATTACGAATTGTTATAATTTCAACTTTTGAAATATAAATGTTTTAATGATGATGATATGATGATTATTGTATGATTATTGATTAATATGATGGTTTATTGATTTTACAGGATATCTGTATTATTCCGTATAAAACATTATGTAAAAGCGGGTGAATATTTCCTGGTTGATGAACCATATGTTTATCACGATGAATTCGGTTGTGATAGTAAAAAATTGCGTACATTTTGTTTACGTTGTAATTAATATGATATGAAATTTTGACCTTTTTCCAATAAAGATTTAGAGGTCAATTGCTTTGTTAATGTTATTATATACTAATACGACTATTTATTTATTTATTTAATTTGATTAGTTTGTTTTATTTCATTTCTTTTAAACGAAGTTACAAGAAATGTTTCTCTTCTCACAAGTTCGTCCACACATTTATATCGCACTCATTTCAATATGATATTAATCAATAGACGTGAATTGACGTCAATCTTACGCTTGACGACTTTTTTGTTCCGTTTAACTCTTAGTTTTATGAGATATCAACGTGAATTATATGTCAAGATCTTTAATTCAACGATGTGTATCATCGTTGAATTAAAGATTTTGGCGTATATTTTCTGTGACGCAGAAGTTGCAGTAATAGTGATATAACGCGACATCCTTTAAACGTCTTGTTTTGAATGCAACACGTAATTTGCGATTATTTTCTTTGCAGTTTAACGTCACATTTCTTTCCGTTATTGTTTGTCATTGTTAGATTGGAGAGATTTTAACGTGCTGGTTCACGTTTTTCTTTTTGCGCAATTCACGTTTTTCTTCATACGCAATTCACGCTTTTCTATGGGATGAATGATAAACAATTTGTTCTTTAATTTATTAAAATTACTGCTCCAAACTTGCTCTCTGTTCATTTTCAATTTAGGTTTAAGTTTCTTGACAAATTGCATTTCATTGCAACGAAACATGCACAATGCACGCACTTCCCAGTAATTATGTTATTGTTGCAATTTAAATTTCTCCTTCATTGTTCGCACTTTAATCTTTCCAACTCGTTTCAACATCCATTGCAACAACGGCGATCCATTCACATATTACTTGAATCAATCAGTTTCACCTAATGAAAATCCTAAAGCGATTCTTACTTAAAAACTAATTAATGAAATTAGTCAATAGAGGACTTTCTGTTGGTTCATTGCAGTAAAGGAAGGAATGTATGTTAGCAAATATCATCTTTGCTGGGCCTATCTTTTGCAAATGAACTATCAATTCCTCTTTCTTCTTTCAATTGTTTTCTTTCATTTCCAATGATAACTTAATGCAATCTATCAATCACTGAAAACTTTATAGATTTCCATCGATTGGTTCCAATCATTTCATAATCTAAACCATAAGGCTCTTGTACGCAGTACATTTCCTTCTTCTCCGAAATATTTTTATAGTTTTATCAGACTGTTATCATTTGAAGCTTTTACATTACAACATTCTCTTTCACCTCCATTTGTCACCAGTTTATGGTCATCTCTTATTTAGTATTTTCAAAAAAGTAGAAGTTTGATTATATATGAAGTTGGTTAGACGACGCGAAGTTCATTTTCGTTGTGATCCTTGGATTTATATTTGAAGAAGTTTGAAATTATTTGCTAAGATTAATCAGTTTAATTGATGCAGTTTAATTGATACAATTTACATCATCCATTCAAATCGACTTACACATCCGCAATTAAAATTTGTCTTACAGCAATTTTCAAATATTTCAGGTGAATATAATTTGGAAGAATTTTTGCACTACATAATTTATACCAGAAATTTGTTAGCAATTTCTCTACTTGTTTCCTATCTCATTTGGAACTCGTGAAACTTAAAGTTAACTTCAGAAAGCAACATTTTCGTTATCATTAAGTGAAAAGGAACATCCTTTAAGATCAGCAAAAAATGTTGCAATTTTCTTCTTCCTTTCGTATTTTTTTTTCTTCGGGTTGTTATCCGAGTGAAATTCTTGAGCAGGAATTCTTTCATCTTCCAGTAGTATAAAGATTAAATGTAGCATTTAATTAATAATGGTCTGTAAAAAGGTTTCCTGTTGCACTTTCAGGAACGGATTTCATATTAACGGAAAGATGAAAAATACTTCCTTTATGTTAAACTTTTAGCATAATTAAATTATCATCATCAAACTATTTTTAAAAAAAAAAAGAGGACGTTTTTAAAAAATTTTTATCATTAAAATTTTTAAGTGAAATTTCATGAGATAATGTGAATGAAATAAAAATGATACGATATATGATATACTGTGATATATTGTTATATGATATACTCATTAATATATGATATATAGATATAATATATGTAATATATTATAATATATTAATGTTTGATATATAGATATGATATATGATATATCTTATTTATTTTATTATATAGTGTTATATGATACGATATATGATATACCGTGATATATTGTTATATGATATAATATATGATATATTATTTTATAGCTATACTGTTTTCGCTGGGTACATACATTAACAACATTTGTTTCAAATAATTTTTATTTTTAAATGCATCAAATAAATTTTATGAAGTTTTCAAAGTTGCCTTCTTCTCTTTTTCTTCTTCTTCAAAAAAATTTACCAATCTTTGAAAAATTATTTTCATTCATTTCTTCTTAAGACGACTGCTTTGTAATCCAGATCCGCTTGTTCATTAAATTCCCTTGATTAATGACTTACACCAATCACTATGCTCATTCGCTGTATCTTAATCAATTAATTTGCTTATCTTCAAGATAGGATGATAGAGAATATAGTGATAGCTATAGGAATAAAGTTAAAGCATACTTCATCCTTTAATTTAATATCACAAGCAAAACGAAATTTAAGGCAACTCTTTCCAATCAATAAATATTTTTTTCATCAATGTACCACACTTAAGCAATACTCTTTATTATACCGTTTAGGCGATATTTTCTTATTTTGTGTCACATAATTGGTGTCACATAAAGTATACCAATTTGGAATTTATTTTGTTAATACAAAAAAATTTATGAGTGATAATAATTGATAGAAGAAAGTAATTTAGGAAATTAGACAGAGACAATTAAAATTGATAGCAATGATAGCTGTAATTATGAGTGATAATATGAAGTAATTTTGTATGATAATAATTGGTAGAAAGGAAGTAAGTAAAAGTGATGAGTGATAATTTGGTAAAATTATGAATGATAATAATTGGTAGAAAGGAAGTAAATTTGCGATCATTTCATATTGGGACAGATACGCACAGAGAGCGCCCTGTATTTCATTCGCTGATACACAATTACATACTATTTTTACTTTTCACTTGAGGAGGCAAATTTCAACTTCGTTGAAAAAATTTTGAAGGCCATTTCGGACACATTTCGTTTAATCATTCATTTGTAATTCGATTTATTCTATCAAATATATGCCAAATTTCAAATCATTTTTAATTTGAATCATTTGTTTTCCTATTTTTAAAACATCGTTTTTATTTTGCAACAAAAGGAATTTTAGGTTTAATTGTAAAATTTTTAGACAATGCAAAAAATTTAACAAACAAATTTTGAACTGAAATGTTATCTGTCATCGATTGTTTTACTCATGAACTTCTATGTAACCTTAAAATTAATCACTTAAAATTTAAAGATTACAAAAATCATCATTTTACTTTCTCTATCATCATTCTTTTATGTTGATAATTTATTGATAATTCTCATTTATCATCATTCTTTTATATTGATATTTTTTTTCTTCTTATATTGATAATTTATTGATAATTCTCATTTATCATCATTCTTTTATGTTGATAATTTTTTTCCTTACTTTAATTTCTTCTATATTAAAAATATTAAGGTTAGCTATTGGTCATTTGGAGGAACAAACAATACGATGATGAAAAATATGAGGTAGCTGTAAAATATCATTTCTCGAAATATTTAATTGATTGTTTGTTGTTCGAGTAGATCGATGAATGGTTAGTTATTCGCTTTCATTGTTTTTTTTTTATTTGAATTAATTATCTGAAAGGTCTGAAGAGATGATATTCTATTCTTACTTCTCTTCTTGAAATAACAACAAGAAAAAAGGATTCAACAAACTTTTCCAATCTGTGGAAACATAAAGGCAATAATAATAAATGACCTTTAACTACAACAAAGTTGTAATATCGTCTCAGAATTTAGTTTTCATTTATATCACAAAATAGATTTTAAGTTTTTAATTTTTTTGGAAATACCACAAGTAAATTTATATTAAACTAATTTAATTTTTGAAATAATTTGATTCTTAAACTAGTTTTTTGTAATATTATAAATAAAAATTCTAATTTCACTTATTACTTTTAGTTATTTAAAAAAATCTCTTCCCGTAATCACTTTTTATAGTATAATATAATCACCTTTTATAATATAAAATAATTTCCTGTAATCACTTTTTATAATATAATATAATTTGTTGAAAATAAAATAAAATGATTTCAAATCTTCAAATTTATGGCATGATCATCTTAAATATCTAATTCAAAAAAATTGGATTCTTAATTTAAATCATTAATTTTATATTCTTGTTATCAGTAATTGATTAGACAAGAGGAGAAAAGAATGGTCAGAATGCATTCCTTTTATATTATTTATTATATGATTTATGTACTAAGTTAGATCAAACGTATATTCAGAATTACGGAAGAACGAGTGATCAAAAAGAGATCAAATGCAGAAATGATAGTGAAAAGGAATCGGAAGGCATTATACGGGTTATTTTTAATTTCTTACATCACTACGATAAAGTTTTATAAAGAATTTAGTGTTCCATAGAAGAAACTTAATATATTTACTTAAAAAATGTGATTCAAATTTAATCAATAATTGATTTTCAGAAAATTGATAAGAAAGAAAATTGTTAAGCCATTATTTATAATATCATTTTTCCATTAAATAATACCATTATTAATTGATGGAAAAATAATATTAAAAACTTTTGTATTATTAATTTTTGACAAAAAATAATTTTTTTCAACATCATTTAATACTTCTTGCAATTTTATTACATTACCGTTGTTATTATCACTAAAATGAAATTAAATCAAAAAATGAAAAAAAGAATTATTTCATTTAGGACTATTTATTATGAATTAATAATAATAGTAATAGTGATAATAATAATAGCGATGATGATAATAATAATGATAATAGTATTAATTAATAATAGTAACAGTAAAAATAATAATGATAATGATAATAACGTTATTAATGATACAAATGGATATTAATAATATTGATGAAAAATTTTTCAAATTAAGAATATTTTGATAAGTTGGAATGAAAATGTTACGCGTGTTAACACTTATTATTATCGGAATATTATTAATCGTATTATGGATTACTTCGTTACGCTATTCCATTGAAAATGCTAACAATCATTTCCGATCATTCAATCAACAAAGTGTGTACTTTTCTTCTTTTTTAAATTTCTAATTAACTCTTTAATATTTCTAATTTATATTTACTATTACTTTAGTTAAAGTAATATTTTTACTTAAATATATACCATTCTTCTTCTATTAACTATCTTTTCTTTTTCGTCTCAGTTGGCAACTTTATGATACACATTTGATTGAGTGATAAGAGCACAATGACAATTGTGCCTATGCTACTTATAAACAATTGCTCATATGCTATTTATGAACAATTGCGCATATGATACTCATGAACAATTGCGCATATGCTACTTATGAATAATTGCGCATATGCTAATTACAAGCAATTACGCATATGCTACTTTTTTTTTGCTTTCTTTGAAGTATCATTTTCAAAGATAATACCATTCTTCTTAGGGTGTTTTGTTTTTGTTATCAGCTTACAATTTTATATCACATTAAGTCTATTTGATTGAATGATAAGAGCTCAATAAATAATTGCGCATATCCTTCTCATATGTCTTAATAATAATCTTACTTGCTAAATTTTATATTTGTTTAGTAATTTTAGTTAAGTGTTAAGTTTTATATTTATTTAGTAATTTCAGTTAAAATTATCGTAACTATCTATCTTTTTTTTCTCCCTCACTTAGAAGGAAATAATTTTTTGAATTTTTGATTAAATATATATATTTTTTTTCAGTTTAATTATTTATTCATTCTTACAAATATATAAGCAATGTTTTGTGCAATTTTTTATTTTCTAGTACAAAATAGAAATCTTATCAATGCAACAACAAAAGCAAATATTGACGAATTATTATTGGAAAGAGTTGAAGCAATTAAACGAAAGGTTTAATTTTTTTTAATTTCCACTTTTATGATTACAAATTTTACTTCCATTTGCTATAATATCAATAATTATTCTATTAATAATAATAATAGTAATTAATTTTAGCCTCCTTTGCTACCAGCCTATGTTTTGGAGGATGAAATATGTAAACAATTACTAACAAACTACAAATATTTAAAAATTCCGCAAATGAGCAAAGTTGGGAGTTATTCTTTTTTTAATTTCATTTTAATGATTTCATATAAAAACTATTTCACTTATTTTCATTAAAACAAAAGAAATTAACTTCAAATGTTATTTTCATTTTTTTTTTATTCTTTGAATTTCTCTCATATTACTAAATTGAATTTAAAAACTTTCTTTCTTTTTGAAGTATGTAGTAGCTGTAAATAAAAATAGTGATGAATATCGCGATACTTCCTGTAATGCTATCCGACAACGAGCTTTTTATTCTTCAGTGCCATTTTCAAATGTTGAAAAAAACTTTCCAATTGCATTTATCAGGATTGTTTATAAGGTTAGATATGATGTAAATGATCGATAATTCTTAATTCATATTTGTTCAATTAATAATTTGCAAATTTGCATAAAGCATACTTTTCCTAAATATCATTCTTTTATCCATTTCATTTATTCTGAAATTTATTTCAAATTGTTGAAGGATTTTCATTTGCAAGAACTTTTGCTCAATTTAATGTATGCGCCACAAAATTTGTATTGCTATGCATTAGATGCCAAATCTACAGCACTATTTCATGCGCAAATGCGCAATTTATCAAAATGTTTCCCGAATGTATTATTAGCGCCACGTGAATATATGGTTGATAGTGCTGGACATAATACTTCACGTAGTTTTCTGGAATGTTTACGTGTAATACGAAAATTACCTGGGTGGAAATATGCTATCTTATTACAGGTTTATTCTTTCTCTTACCAGTTTCCTTTTTTTAGTATAAATTATCTTAGTTTTTTAATTTAATGTACTTTTGAAATTTTTATACCTTTTTTGAATTGTTTTTTATAATATTTATTTGAGCTATTTTACGAAAAGAATAAATAAATAAATAAGAATAAGAACAAAAATGAGATTTTCATTTAGAAACTTTAGAATAATGATATCCCATTGAAAAGTAATCGTGAGATGGTAGAAATTTTAATCGCTCTAAATGGTAGTAATGATATCAATGTTGGATGTCCGAACGTAGATCGTGTACCCAATGATGCTCCTTGGACATTTCGAACACTTACACTCTTTAATGGTTAGCAAGCTAAGCTATCTTTGATGATTATATATGTTTTTGAAAAATGTTAAATTCTTTTTGACGAATTTTTTGTTTGAATTTTAATCAGTATTTTAATCAATATGAATTAATGATGATTTTAGATCATAAGCAAAATGATGATCGTAAATTACGAATAGCAAAAGGTAGTACGTCGGCATCATTGAGTTATGCATTTGTGAAATTTGTTGTTGATCAATTGAATTTAACAATTTTGCTTGATAAATTCGATCGTTTAAGTTATGGAATGGATGAAATGCTATTTTCATCATTGAATTCCGAAGATTCTTTAGGTTAATTTTACTTAATTTTATATTTTTCCAAAGGTTAATTTGGCTGAAAAAAAAAGCGAAAAGTCCTATGAATTTTTATTATTTTTATTATGATAGTTTTGCCATTTTATTTTTTCAAAATTTTCATAAAATTTGTATTTCAGGTGCACCAGGTGGATTTACACGACAGTGTATTAATGTTTATAATAATATGATCACCAGGTATTTTGTTATTATTATTAACTCAATGATTATTTAATGAAAATAAAGTGAATGAAAACTTGATTTTTATAAATTCTAATTAAATACTTTATATTTTATCTTATATCGGATGATTCAAAATTTGGGATTATGATAGCTAAAAATGAGTTTTAAATATAGGATATATTTAAATATGTGTCTATGAAATTTGAAATAAGTGGAGAAAATATTAATTAATGGCTGGCTAGTTTAATGGGAAGCAAATTACTGATAGTTTGATATTTAAGTAAACTGTTAATACTTAATAGCAATTTGCTTTAGATATGTGGTATGGAAAAAGTCCACAAAACAATGTCGAAGTGGTTACTATCGACATAACATTTGTATCTTCGGTATTGCGGATTTACCTACAATGAATATTTCTGGAGCTTTATTTGCTAATAAAATGCTTCCGGAATATGATTATACAGCAATCGGTTGTTGGGCTCAAGCTCTTTATTATCGAATTTATTCTCATACTAAAATTAAACCTGCTAAACTTAATAATTATGCTAATCGTTTGCCAGTTCGGTTTCATAATGAACGTGAAAGATGGAAATCCAATTTATCAGCTTTTAATTGTTCCTAATGTTAATTAATTTAAAATTTTAGCAGATAATGAATAAACTAATTTAATGCAAGCATTACTATCAGTTCACTATCAGTTGCAATAATCTCATATTGTTCCTAATTTAAATTTTTCAAATACTCAAAAAAAAATTTTTGATTCCAATTGTACAATATGAATGGTACATGCAAATATTATGGTGCTATGCTAATTATTCCATGTAAAATCATTGACAAGATAAAGTGCAAGTATTATTAATGAGGTATTACTAATTAACATGGTTTTGTTCTTTTTTTTACTTTTTTAATTATTTGTTTACTTATTCATTTGGACATTAATGTTAATTATTTTAATGAAGAAATAAAATTCTAAAGAATATTTCTGAAACATATATCACAAAATTAAGTTTAAATTTAGAAAATGGTTCAAAGAAATGAATATCGCTATATGAATAATATATCCATTAAATGTCTTAAATTATATTTTATTTTACTTCATCCATAGATGAAGTAAAATGGAGTTTTAAATGAAATTTAATTATTTAAGTCATTCATAATGCAACTTCTTTTAAGCTAATATTTCACAAAGTTTCACTATTGCTTCCCTTTTCAAAACTATTTTCAATGTAGTCGTTAATTTCTATATGTAAATGAATTTCCAATTGTATTATGTATCGAAGCAGGCAATATTTTTGCTGAAAGATCTATTCCTTGCGGGAGTTAAAATCTTTCTTCCTATTTTAGTTCAATGAATGCTAATTGAATATTATTATTACGTTACAAATCTTTTTAATCACTTGGTAAATTGAGGCACTTATAATGAGCTACTTTTGTATAATAGGTACTTTCAATTTCTAGAAATATAAAATGCCTGAAAAATGTTCAGTTTTATCATATATTCCCTTAATAGCGATTAGAGATGCGGTTTTAATTTTCCCATCCGGATGAAGTATTAAATAGAGATAACAAATGCATTTATAAGTGGACAACGTCCATTACTTGTTACTTGGTATCATTGCCCCATAATACTGCATTTTCATTCTCGATGATTGTGTAAAATCCATGTTACCACATATGTCTTTGATGCAAATTCACGTCTAACACTCTAACACTCAGTATTTGAAGTTGAAAAGCGTTGTTGATCCCCTTAAGTGTGGATCGTATTAGCTGAAGAAATAAATATAACACAGCTGTGATTCCTTTAACTTCGTGGATATTTGCAACTGTAAAGAGAAATGTTTGAATAATCATTAATTCTTCTCTCATCTGATAACAATTCATTCGTGGATTATGATTCATAGTTCAGCAAAAATGATTGCTGACCCAACTTCTACTTGCTCTTTTCTCATGCTCGGCACTAAGATTTTCGCTCTTTCTATTGATTTAATTTTGCTGATCTTTTCTTGACAAATGTGTGACATACTACCGATTAACTAGTTTTTGAGTGGTAGATTCTTTTCTTTGGATTTTTATCCGTTTATTCTTTTTCTTTCATCACTATACTGCATTGGTATCAAATTGGTTAATTTGAATATGTAAAAAGTGCAACATGAATAACCTAAGTGAGAATTGCAAAGAATAATACGAGAACTAAACATCGAAATCATGAGGAACTAAACAAAATCAAAGCACTTATTCGATAGATATGATGCAATCAATCAACGTTTGGTTGAATGTCAATTCATCATCGTATTAAATGAAAAAATTTGAAGTGTCAGATCCACCTCTCCTTCGGAAATTTGCTCATGTTATGTTCTTGTTAAGTTTAATATGTACTCCATACACTACTATAAATGAATGTTGTAAGGCTTCATCAAAATCAAAGTAATTCAAATATAAAATGAGACACAGGTGAATAAAGTCTCATATGAGATCAGAAAATTAGAGATGTATACAGAATAAAAAATGCATGGGAAACCGGAACAAATATCACTTTCGATTTTTTTTCCACCCATTCAGGTTTAAAATGTCCACTTAACAAATGAAATAAAAAATGAATGATTTTATGACCCATCATTCAGTTCCTTCAAAAATTGAAGATAGAACAAGAAAAATAAACTGAACTTGAGATTGTATAAGTGTTTGTTATCAGCAATAATCAAATGATAAGAAGGTGAATTGTGAAAAATAACTCATGGCAATGCCTGTCAATGATAACTGTTTCCTTCATATTTAGCTTTCATCATCCATAACGTCTAACAATATTTTCTTCGCTTCGGGTTCACCTGATGCGGTATTATCCGTGCAACTGGCAAGACCAGATGTAGAAGTTCCACTTTTCTGCGAAACATTTTTTAGAATCTCAGCTGGATCACTATTTTGCACACGTCCCGCTTTTCGTCTTTTGGCTTCCTCATTTCTTTGCTGTTTGTTGGATTTCCATATTTCTACTGCTTCTTTTACCTTTAATTATTTAAACTAAACCATCATCTGCAACGGACTACTTATTTTAATGGAAGATAGATGAATAACAAAGTCTAATGACAAAAGATTACTCTGTCTCATACATTTACCGACACTCAAATGAATGGATTGGTAGATAGCAAAACAGGAGTTGAATTCACTGATTTCTTTGAACTCACTTCATTTCATTTATTTTTTCATCTCTAACAACTCGATGAATAAAGTTTGTTCTTAGTGCTAGGACTCTAATATGTCTAAACATTCAAAAGCACCGGTTTCTCCAATTCTTCGCATTCCAAAACTCGCACAGCGTTTAAGACATCCACCGCAGTAACCGTTTTGCGTTTGTTAGACACTGCACATTCTTGAGCATACGTTGCAGCATGCAAAATGAAAACTGCAGCAGAGCGTGCTATTGCTGTTCGCGCATCCTGCAAAATCTTCGTAAGCCTCTCCTTCGTTATTAAACAGAGAAGCTCTCAAAAAAGTAGGCATGAAAACTTCATTCATCTTATAAAGTTTGATAATAAAGGCAAACTTTAGAAATGATAACGCCAGGCGGTAATGCTTCTTTTACCAAACGACCAATCACAGTTTGTGGTAATCGCAAATCCTCAGCAACATCGCCGTCCGTCATTTGCGTCAAAAGCCCTAGAAAAAACAAAGAATCAAAATGTTCTTTTTGGTGTGACACAAATCACAGCACGTAGTACTACAGGAATATATCATCAATAAAGCAGAAGCAAAAGTAAACACGGATTAATCACCTGACCAATAATAAATACCATGAAAAGGTTTGTCGTCTGTTTTAGAAATTACAATTATGCGTCATCTATGTATTATATATATTGCGTGACGTAACATAATAACATACAGTGATGATCAGTATTACCTATACTTTTGAAATGTATTATCTATTTTATCCAGAGATATCAATCAAAAATTTTTCATCCAAACTAAATTTGAGAGTCCAAACCGCAACTAACCAAACCCATCTAATAACAACCATCTACAAACCCATCAAACGATCTTTCAAAATAAAGCTATCTCTAACGATTTTTAAAGAAACTAAAATTCGTAACTTCAGAATTCGTACCTTCCTTTGAAAAAGTAAAATCCCACGCCTCTTTTACTTTTGTTTTTCTGACATTCTAATGATTAGACATTTCATTGTTGTGATCTCGGAATGAAGTTTGTACCTCTAATTTCTACTTCAGATATTTAGCGGTACACTAATAATTTATAAGAATAAATTTTAATAATTCATTAAAATGGAAATTTTAATTTCTCCACTACAAATTGTAAATTGGAATCAAAATTTCAACTATCATTTTGATTTAAAAAATTCACTCTATCAAATTAAATCATTCTATTAATTTTCAACTATTAGAATTGATAATTAAAACAAATATCATTAAATGAAAAATTTCTTTTGTAAAATGTAAGGAATGAGTTGCTAAAGTTAATTTGTGAAATTTCATTTTTCTTACTGATCAATTTCAAAAGCTGTATAATGAAAGTGAAAAGTTTTTTATCTATTTCCTCTACATTTCGAATAATTTTTATTGTAGTGAAAAATTTCTTTTAAAATATATAAAGGTGATAGAGAGAGAAAGAGAGAGAGAGAGGAAGAAAAAGAGAGATCAAAGGTGAAATGAGATATAATGCATTGTTTTAGGATATATTATTTCAAACAAGTTTTACACTAATTTATGGAATAAAAATTTTTATCACAATGGTAAAAATTTTTATCACATTTAGTGGATAGAAATTTTTATCTCATAAAATTTGTGTAAAACTTGTTTGATATTGTAATATCCTAAAACAATGCATTATATCCTATTTCATCTTTGATCTCTCTCTTTCTCCCTCTCTCTCTCTCTCTCGTGATTTGACATTTTGCAAAATTAATAAAGTAATTCTAAAATAGAAATTCAAAAGGAAGAATAGAACTAAAAACTTTGAGTGAGACGACGTAAATTTCCCACTTCTGATGGATAATAATTTCTTTATTTTGATTTTTGTGAAAGAATTAGACTAACTATATATATTATATATATATATTTAAATTCTGATGTGATTATCGTATATATATATATCATGTTTGAATACATTTCATTGATATTATGCATATAACGCATCACTTTAATATGTTTTATAAAATAACTGTTCAAAACTTCATCAGATCAGATCAGATCAGAATTTAAATGTGTTACATTGATTGGCTCTCTACGATAATCACATCAGAATTTAAAAGCGATACCTTAGTTGGATCTCTACGATAACCAGGTCAGAATTTAAAAGCAAGACATTGGTTGACTCTCTACGATAATCTGATCAGAATTTAAAAGTGTTACATTAGTTAGCTTTCTACGATGATCAGATCACAATTTAAAAGCGTTACATGGGTTGGCTCTCTACCATAATCAGATTAGAATTTAGAAGCGATACATTAGTTGTTGGCTTTCTACGATAATTTGGATGCCAGAAGTAAGCAAGGAAACGGAATATTTCTGGATATGTTTGAATACATTCCACTGATGTTATGCATTCGAATTTTGAATTCCATTCATCTACTAAATATGATATAGTTTGGCAGTCTCTTTTTCTCATTCTCTAATAATACCTTTCCTTTCTCATTTCTAGGTGTTTTTAAAATTTTAACCCTTTTAAAGCGAACTTTCACTCGAAAGATTATTTTCAGGTACAGAAAATACTTTATAACGTTTCTTTTTTTTTTGTGGTAAAATTAATTAATAATGAATATTTAATGAATTAATAATGAATAATATAATAATGGATGATATATCAATATTTATATGACAAATAAAAATTTATCACTAACATTTGAACGACGAAAGATACAAAGTTAGTTTAATAATTCTTCAATCTTATTTAATTTGCTAATTAACAATTTTCTGATATGTTCAAATTTAAAACAAAATGATTGAAAAAGTGAATTGTCGGAATGGCAAAATGATCATTAGAATGTCGGAGAAATTCCGGTTAATGATAACTACATTTATTCGTTTGTTTATTTATTTACATGCGAAATATAATTATATCTTGGATATGTGACATGATGGAATTTTAATATACCAATAATTGTTTAAATCTAACATATATTTCATGGTTAAATTCATTCTCTTCACATTGATAAGTTCAGTGATGAAGTAAGCTTAGTAATTCTTTCATCTTATTTAATTTGCTAATTATTAATTTTCCTATATGTTCAAATTTATGAATTTGAAATTTACCTTTTATAAACTGATCATATCACTTTAACCTAGCCTAGAAAAGGAGGAGGGAGATACAAAATATGTGTTGCTTTCATTGTTGTTTAATTTCTTCTACGGCATCTTTTTTTGATACATAATGAGACAGCGATAATAGCAATTACCACATTAATTAATAACAGTTAATTACTATGTTAATTAGTAACAGTGATAGTATGTTTGATTATGCGATACACAAATGTTTTAAAATAAAATTCACAATTTTAATTTGAAGTAAAAGAAAAATTTTTTAAACAGTTGAAGTAATAATGCTTTCATATTATCATTAGCACCTGAATTATTCAAATATTATTTTATCAACAGTAAACCATTTGTCAATAAAACACCTGCTTTATTTGATTGAAATTTTAAATGAGAGAAAGAGGGAGAGAGAGAGGGAGAGAGAGGTAATGAAAGAGAAATGAAAAGAAGCATTTTTCAAGCAGAGAAAAGAAAAGAAGCATTTCGACAATGTAGACGGTAATGAATGCAAACACGGATATTAGATACCGTAAAAAGAACCAGTGGTCAGCGTAAGGAAAATTAATAAATGAGGTGGGGTCGGTGTTAGATTGAATATTTCGCAACCTATGTAAGGAGCAAACCGGTTACGATTGCTCTTACTGGTTGGTTGATTTAACCAATCTTATCTTATCCAGTCTATTTCTTTTAATTTTTCACCTTCCTCCAATCTGGTTCCTCTACTTTTTTAGCCAGCCGGTCTAATCTTTTTTTTCTTTTAAAACATTTCATCTAGTTCGATTTACTTTCCCCTTTAAACTCTTACTTATGACTATTTCATATATCACAGATGATATTCATAATGTTAAAACTTCCTATTCAGCAAGCCTATCCATAATTCCGTTGCAGATGATTGAATCAGTTTAGTTGGAAACTTTAATTCACTACGATTCTTATATTTCTCTTCACATGATGTGCTGAAAAAAAAGTTGTGGATAGTGCAAATTCCCATCTATGTTTCCAATAGTAACGGTTATTATATTTCTGGCAGGACAAGTAAATGGTCAGTATGGCAATTTAGCATCATTGATCGGTGATTCACTTACACCGAACATTCTCGGTAATTCAGCTAACGGTGCCTCAGGTCTTCTTGGCACTCTTGGAACATGTTAGTTAATTTTTATTTTCCAAAATAATCAATAAAAAATAATTGTGATAGATTTTGCTATCGGTAAACGTCTAAGATTTGAATTTAAACATAAGTTTGATTTTGAATTTTAATATTCTTTTCATTTAGGAATTATTATTTTAATTAGAAATGATTCATTGATTGATTTTTGTAAACTAATTTTTGTAATTTTAAATTATTACAATGATTCAAGCTAAATATATGATTGTTATATTTCTGCTATAAACGATTTTATTTATTCATTTAATAAAAAGTGAATTATCATAAGCGGAAATTGTTTCATTGTTTAATCTTGTTGTTTCAGTATATCAAATTGCTCAAGGTGCCTTACGATTAACCGGTACCGGTGTTGGTATCTTAAATCAGGCTTCAGAAGGAAGATGGTTTAATAAAGCTATTGAAGAAGCAAAAAATGTAAATTTCTTTCCTCTTCTATTTCTTTCATTTATTAAAAGAGATATATGAAAATGGCTGGTACTTCATTATATATATATATATATATATATATGAATTACTATTTAATTCATATATATGAAATAACTCTTGATGAAATAGCTCTTCATAATGAATCCTAAAATTTCTTATAAAGATATTCGTGGTAATAATAATAATAATAGTTTAATGGTTATCATCGATTGAAATATCATATGATATCGAAAATTAGGATAAAAAATTTTTAAATTCTCAAACGTCAAATAATGTTATTATTATATAGCGATCAAACACAAAGAGAAATAAGGTGAAAGTTTTATTCATTATTTTTAATTTCCCAAATTTAAAACTTTTTAAATCCTATAATTTCTTTTTCTTGAAAAGATCATGAAAGCATGACTTTGAATTCTCCTCCCGTGTTAAATACATTTCAAAAAAAAACGAAAAATATATCATCGATTGGTTGTTTCTCAGATTTCCGTCCATCAAATGAAATAAAGATCCGGAAAAACATACATAAATCTTCGGAATATTCTAACATAGATAAAATTGTCGAATAAAAAATTGACCTTATTACAATTATGTTCTCTTTTCAAAAGTTTTATTACCTATTTCCTGTAATATAAGTAGCTACTGTAACCTTTTTTTTTTGAAAGACAATTTGAAAATTATTTTGTGATTATTTTTTTTGTTTGAAGATTTCACAGTTTTTCGATTTTCAACAATTTTCGACTTTAAAAATATATCATTTAATTTTCGACGACGAAAAATCAATTATCTATCTCTAATTGTAGTAAAATTAATTATTAATCTTTTGTTTTAATTAAAAAAGAAAAATGCAATCTGGAAAGAATGGATTTTTCGTTGAGAAATTACTTTACTTTCTTTTTAGGTTAATCGACAAATTCAAGGTGGAAGACTAATTGGTATGTATGTATCTTATTTCAATTTTTATTTCTTTTTCTAATTCGAATACTTTTCAAAAGTACTCTAAATAAAATAATAATAATAATACTATTCGTTGTGAAGCAAAAATTGATGATCTATAACCATTGTCTTTAAGAATGAGCTTTTGTCAGAAATGTCGTGTTACTAAGAAAATAAGGAAGGGATAATTGATTGATATTAATTCGTGATCAACTAAAATTTACTGATCAAAAAATGTGGATGAACCGATTTATTCTATTTAGTACATCTGTTGATCTAGAACTTACCTTGATTTAATCAGTATTTTCCTGGTTTGTTTACAATTTTCTTATTCCATATCCTATTTTGTTTTCATTCAACGGTTACTTGCCACTTCAAAAAACAGCATGAAAGGATTAAGTTACAGTTTTTGGTACTTTCTATTTTGTGAATCCGATTAATGCCATATGTAATAGACAAAGTTTCTTGAAATTTCAGTTAAGTTCTTTACAGGTAATACCGGAAAAGTAAATTGTCGGTAAGAATTAGATATCACATTAATTGTTTTGTAAAAATGAATACATAAAATTCCTAAAAGTCATTGATCATTTTCAAGAATGAGAATTTGTAGAAAAATAATGGATCAGGAAAAAAAGACGAGCAAAAGAGGCAATACTACAAAATTATAATTTCAAATTCTTGCTCCATAACTTGTTCCTTTCCGGAATTATCAATTAAAAAATTTTTTTCGTAAATTTTTAATTCTATTAAATCCGTATGATAGTCTTAAGTATCGGAATGTTTGTGGAATGAAAAAGAATAGACATGAGGGAAATTAATGGTCTTCAAGTAAGATCGAATTGGACAAACATTTCAGAATCTGAAGAGTTTTTGCTTCCCAATCCTTCTAATTACCTTTAAATCTAATTACCTTTAAATTTATACAATTTTATGATGAGAACCATTCCAGGAAATGATTTAGAATCTGATTACTCTCAGCTTGGTATTAATTTTCCGGCACCATCACCTGCTGATTATGATCGTGAAATTACAAAATTGGAAGGTCTTATTCCATTCAGTCCTAGCAATATTACAACTACAGAGACAACTAAACGAACTGACACTCCATTAATTACTCTGTTTCCGGAGGAGGTAAATTGCTTTTCCGGTTGAAAGTTTCATGTAATTGATGAAAAAAATAATTATTGTTAAAAATAAAGGAAATGATTGATAATAAATTTTGAAATATGCCATCTAAGATTCAGTTTACTATCTAAATTCCAAAAGAATAATTAAGTACAACTGTTTCCTTTTTCTTTACGGTAGCTCACTTCAGATATTTTGTTTAAATAAAGTTTGATTTGATATATGTTATTTAAAATCATCATCATCATCATCATCAGGTAGCATAAAACAAATTACATTTCGAAATCATTTTGTTCAATTCTCTTTTTAGACTGAAAAGATCAATCCAAAGAAGAAAGAAAACCGGAATAGTATAAGTGAAATTGATGTAGATGAAACTGGAGAAGTGATTGATCGTTTTCGGAATAAGAAAAATCCTGACATAAAAGAATTTAACGATTGTGATCATGAAGAAAAACAAACAGTTCATTTTTCCGAACTTCAAATTAATTCAACAAATATATTTTTGAATATGCTTGAAAAGTTTTGAGAGAAATTAATCATCAAAAAAATCATATTCTTTCAAGATTTTTAAACAAAATTTTAAAACAAACAAAATTTTTTAAAAAAAAAGAAAGTAACCTGATCCGTAATCCTGATCCCGAATTTTTAATTTTAATTTTTTAATTTTCTTTTAAATTTTTAATTTTAATTTTTATTTTTAATTTCTTATACATATCCCAAAATATTATTTCACATTATTATGAAACTATTAAAATTACAGGATAATAATGAATTGCAGGCATTTTTAGGATAAAAAATTAGAATTGGTTAAAGAGAAAGTGGCAAAATTAGAACGATTTATCGCATTGCTATATGAAAGTAACATAACGGAAAATGATTTAAATAAATTGATGCAATTGCTCGAACGGGAAAAAACGGTTAAATCGAAATCAATCAAGTCAGTAACCTGATCCTGAATTTTCTTTCATTAATCCTTCTTCAACTACAGCTATAGCTTCAACAACATTTCAACATGTAAAAGAGATAAAGTAATATAGATTTCCTGAAAATTAATTTTTCTGAATTTTTGAATTTTTTATTGTTTTAATGAAATCTTTCCAACTGTTGAAGAATTACTGATATACTTGAAAATTTTTGCTGATCAATTATTTCTTGATGACAATATCAGAAAGTGATTAAAGAAATAGTTTTATGATGCCAAGATATTTTGGCATTTTGAGAGTTGAAGTTTGAATGCTGTATAGGATTCTGTTGTAATCACTAAGTAAATAAATTATCACGTAAGTAAAGTGATAAATGAATGATATGAATATTAGATTAAAGAAATTAACTATCAATATATATTAAAATTAGGATTAAAAATACACCGAAATTACTCTTCACTTACAGCAAATCTTCCATCACTGCTCCACCGATAATTTTTCGACGTATCGGATCGGTTAGTATCACCGATAACGAAGATAACGATCTACTTCCATCTACTACTACACGATCTCGAGCGGTAATTAGGCATTTATAATTTATTGATTAGCAGATTTATTTTAGATTATTTGATGAAATTTTGAAAATTTCAAAAGACAAAAAAATATTTCAGATAATCATTTTATTTATTAGAGAGCAGTTAGGATCAAATATGAACCGCACAGTGGGTCAATAATCGATTCAAGGTCTACAATTTTTAATCGTCCTAGGAAGTATCCACGTCGAGTAGCATATCGAGCTCGATTACCTTTTCTTACCAATGCAACTCATATTGATGTGCAGTCAGAAACAAACATGAATAAAAGAGTAATTCCACAAATTCACTTAACAGGTATCATTTAATCAGAGACTTACATTTAATTTGCATTGATGAATTTTGCTGAATTTGTTATTACTTTTGATTACTGTGAAAACAAGAAATGATTGTTTTAAGAGTTGACCTTAATGAGAAAATAAGGTTCGAAAGATTTTTGAAAAAGCATTAGCTCTTATTTTTTACTTGTTTGAAATTCTCAAAAAATTTTGTTGTGAAAATGAATTCAGGTTTATCGAGTAATTTCCATATTGAAATTTCTATTTTAGAACAAAAGTCAGAAATCCTGGAACAGCCATTTTTGCAACCAGCTGTTCCGAATTTATTTGGACAAGCACAAACTCCATTAGCTGCGCCAATTTTTGGAATTTTTCAAACTCCAACATTTGCACCGCCAATTTATCCACAAGCTATGAATGTTATTCAATCCCAGCCTTCTTCATACACAACCATTTTAGAAAATCATAATCAAAATAATAGGTTACAGTTTTATCAGAAACCTGCATATATTCTAGAACGACCGAATATGTATTTTAATTCAAATTCTAATTTATTAATTCCTCCTTTCTATAATCAAAATTCCTCATGAAACTTGTTGATTTTGTTTGAATGGTTAGAATAATAATTATCATATTATTGGCTCATTAAAAATTGATTTGTGGAAAATTGTGCATTTATTTTATTTAGGTGTCTATGTGTTGCAACGAGCCAATTGTTTATTATTTTTCAAGATAAATTATAAATTTAAAAAAATTCTTCGTGTATATGAATGTTTGCGTTGAAAATTTCTACTACAAAAGTAATGTTCGTTGGCGATTTCAACAGTAATAAAACAAGAAGGTAGTTGGATGAAAAAATCAGAGTAAAGTAGAATATTTGTTAATTTTCTGACAAAGAATTATGGATGAAAATTGTTGCAATTGTAGCACTGCAAATTGATTTTATGAATTTTTTCGAGCGAAATTAAATGATCAAGATCAGTAAGTAGATCGATGAAAAATGTCCGATTTATATTAGATGGAATGACAGATGAATCATAATATTTGAGCTTAACCTCTGTGTTTGGAAGAACAAAGACATTTAAGGAATCTGTTAAACTGATAGTGATGATAGCTGTGATTACAAATGATAATTGATAAAAGAAAGTAAGGTTATGATCACTTCATATTTTTCATATTGAGCGCCACGTATTTTATATCTTAACCAAAGAATTAGTATCATCGAATATTATCCAAACAGCAACTGAACCAATTATTCGTGTTAAATGAAGCGGACTGACAGAAATGAAAGACATGTCATAATGTAAGGTATGCTGTCTAGATCCTGCATAAGGCCTGTCTAACGTCAAGCAAGCAGTCGCCATGAGGAAAAGGTCCAGAAGATGAGTCGATCGCATCCTTTCAACAATTATCCTTTCTATAATTATCTCTTTTTTAACGCTTTAGTCTTTTTTCCTTCTTTAAGAATGGAGCAGGTTTGTTGAATATCATTCTTCTCATCATTCCTTCTTTAACCTTTCATTCTTTTATTTGCTCCTTTCTTCCAATTTTCATTTAATTGTAATTGTTTTTTAACTTTAGCATATATTTGGCAATCAGTTTAGGATCTATTCCGTTTCACTTTGTAGCTGAAAGTTTTCTAAATTGTTTTAAATTAATATACTTTAGTTAATTAATTAACGCATGTTAATGTTACAATGAAACTCTCTAAAAAATTTATTTATGGAGAAAAATAAAGGGGTCATTCTGTTGGAAATCCCTTTTTAGTAAAACTACAAAGGCAAAGTTATTCCTTGACGAGTTTAATAGAAAGAAACTTCGGCCATAATAAAAGCTGAAAGCCTCTTATGTTTTTTTAAAATTTCATTTAAATGATAAATGCTACTATAACCTCTCCAGTATTCAAATCAATAAAAGAATATAGGAGAAATTGATAAAGGTCTAAAAAGAAATAGATTGTTAATTTGAGTCTGATAAAAATCCAATAATGGTGATTTGAAATATAATTCTAGTAATTAAAATTAATTTAATTATATAACCTTACATCTTTTGATTCGTTATCACTTCATGTACTTTGTTTTCAAACAATCTTACCCTGATCTCATCATCATTCATATTGATATGGGAAAGTGTCAAATTCACTTCAATTTTTAGTATAAATTGAAGTTTAAAAATTGAACACTTCAATTCCAGTTTTTGATTAAGTTAGTATGTTCCACTGACGAATCATTGAAAATTAAAAAAGAAATAGGAACAAACAGAACAATTAGAGATATCTGTTGTTGAGTAGTCATAACACATGTCAGATTAGTACATGCATACATAGATATATAGACACACAATCTATCGTAAATGACCTGATTTGAAGTATATCCCTTATTATATCAACAATAATTGCCGTTATCACTCAAAGAATTTCAGGAACTAATCGTACTTCCTACTATTTCAGCCTTATTTATTACATTTAACATTTAACTTTCTTTTGATATTACCTATTTCGACGGAATGAAATAGCTATTGATTAACAACTAGGAAATGGATATTGGTCCAGACATCTTAAAAAAATTCCAGATATCGCTGTAAATCGACATTGAAGGATTACTCAGATATCAGATATCGCTGTCTAAGGCTTATCAGATTTGTTTTTTGGAAAAGAGCAGTACCTGTAATAAATATATTTACAACGTACATTCCATTACTTCATCTTATTGAAAATGTTCGGAACAGACATTTGGGTAAATCAGTTAACATTCTATAATACTTGGTAAATAAACTCAAAAGTTTAGCGAGCAAAATAATCGTTTAAAATTAAGACAAACGTTATTGAAGAACTAATAAAGAAACGAAATATGATATCTCACTGATTTCTGCTTTCTTACTTTCATTATTTGATAAAAATTACTTATAACTTTTCCTGTTCAGATGAATATAAATTTTCATAAACTATATTCTATCTAGAATAACAATCTTTTAGCTGATCTGTACTTATTCCATAATTCAGATAGGACTGAATTAAGGGCTTAAGATAGAATAAGATCGAACAAGTATTTGTACTCTCAAAAATAGAATGATTTAAAACTTTAAATTCAAAAAAAAATAAAACGTATGTATGGAAACTAGAATTAATGAACAGCTCTATAACTGTTAATTTTTTTAATTCTTAAAATTATTCGATTAAATGTTATTATTCTATTAAATTGCGTCACTTCGATTTTAAACCCGAATTAAAAATTATGCGCTGACATCCAATTTCTAGATTCGTCATCCACCGGCACTCTAGGCTTTCACTGAAGAAGCAGACCGCTCCCTTTTGCCTCCCCGGTTCTCCCTCCGTATCTTCCCAGAACACTGGAATTCCCGCAATCACAGCGGCATCAAATTTAAAATCAGCCACTTCCACTTGAAATTACTATCTGTTGCAGCTCTAAAAAAGTTGTGCAATGTATTGGAGAACAATTGGATAGTGATTGATCTCGTAGTGGTTACCTCTCACCTTTCTCAATATTCTAAACCTCTCTTTTAGTGCTAGTAGTCCTCTTGCAAAACTTTTTAATTCTAACCACCATTTTCTGACATAACTATATGTCTGCGTTTATGTCTTGCTTTCTCAATTACTTTTTCTATGTAGTTATTGTGGGTTATTACGTTAGTAGTGCATATCTTTATCTAGGAATAAAGGGGCATATCAGTCCTTTTACTTTTTGAGAAGCCCAGAATTTCAGTTTCAGGCTCTAAAAATATCAATTGATTTTTCTATCTGCTTTATTTTCGATACGACAATTACTGCATTCATGTTTCTTGCTATTCGATTTATTTTCCAGGTCAATATATTAATAAGATCAAGACTTTGGATAGTTGATTTGGTTGTGAGGTCACTTTACGTCACTCACTAATACTATGGGAGACGTCAATATCGAATCCACAGGTACCCACTGAATTTTTTGGTCATGGCTTAGCAGAGTGTGAGTAAAAAATATAATTATAAAAAATAAGATGCTCAGTTTCTTAGTTTTTGACACATTAGTAATATGCTGTGATAGTAAGGAGTGTATCTACACTTTGCAGTTAGCAAAACTACATCTCTATTACGATATGAATATTGAACCGATTCAAAATCTATAAATGTTGAGCAACGCTGTTTAGTATTTTACACATTATAGTAAATCTTCATTGTTTCTTTACAGAATTAAAGACATTACGCTTTCCCTATTTTTTTTTGATGGTTGTGGTGTAACTTATTTGAACGAGTTTCTATTTTCTGTTGCAGAGGTGAGATGTGAACTGCCAACATCTGCAAGTCACAATTCACCTGTTTGTTCAGCGCAGAGTTCACCATATTCTTCCAATATTAGTGAATCAGAAATTGATATTTCGTCGTTATCACGGCATTCATCGTAAGTTTTTCTGGTAGAACAAAAAAATGTCAATTTTCGAACTTTTTACAAACAAATTTTTTCTCTGTCATGGTATTTATTCTTCTACATTAATAAATATTTTATTTATTTACATAGTATTGATTTCAGGTGTTCATCATTAAACCAACAAAATGCACTATCGCTGCCAGCAGTAACAACGAATTCTACATCACCAAATCTAATTTTAAATGGGG
Organism: Cercopithifilaria johnstoni; assembly: GCA_916381525.1. NCBI lineage: Eukaryota > Metazoa > Nematoda > Chromadorea > Rhabditida > Onchocercidae > Cercopithifilaria > Cercopithifilaria johnstoni. Next base: position 42,162 of record CAKAEH010001397.1, read on the forward strand.
GGTGTAGGAGTATCTCAAAAACTTATAATAATGGACGGGTCGAACAAGACGGTGCAGCACGTACTCGTCTATCTTGCATTCCTGATAGTGCAAGTGATGAAGATATAACTGCAGAAGATAGTAGCAATAACAGGTATACGTTAAATTTAGGCCATCTAAGTTGAATTGCTGGAAGTATTTTCAATATATTTTGGTGTTGCAGGTTTTTTATTCAGTTTTGAATTTTAAATCATTGATATTTTATATTATCAATATATGTGCTTAACTTATGAAAATGTGCAATTTCTTTTCCTTGCCTTAGTTTTGGTGCGCATTTTCGTTTCGAGCGACAAAACACTGTTGAACAAAGCGGCATTAAATTGCGTTCAGTGAATGGTGTTACTCGAAGTGGAAATGAACCGGAACGAAAAACTTCGCTACCACGTACTGTGAGCGCCTGATTGTTTACAAATCAAGTACAATGTTGAAAATGCATCTTTGCATTATGAGAATTACCGGAAAATTGTGTCGAGTTATTATCAATGTTAGCTAAAATTATTGTATAAATGATATTTGACACTTTTAAAAAAATTGCAAAAATCACTTCACAAACTGTTGCACTTCTGATGCTACAGTTATATGGTAATTACACTGTCAATTTTTTTTGCTTTCAACACTTTTCTAGAAAGGTGACTTTCTTTTTTTTCGTAACAAAATCTTTATTTTTGACTGTTTGTAGTTTACACCATCCCCTAGTGTTTCGGGACGATCATCACCAGCATGTCATCCGGTACCTTCACATTCACGTGTTGCAAATATACGTCGAGAAAGTAATTGTTCAATTGAAAGCGAACTTGCCCACGAAAGACTAATGCAGTTCGCCCAACAGGTGAAGGAAATATTGGATTATTGAATGAATGCTGATTTCACATTAATTTGCAATTTCTAAAACTTTTTTGGTAATCCATATTTTATTCAATTTTTTGTTTAGGTATCTTTGGGATTTGACGATTTCAGTATCGGAGATAGTGCAGAGCGAAAAAGAACGCATTCCCTTTCGGAGCCGATTTCTGTTTTAACCAATGCTTTCATCCCGCACAGTTGTTCACCATCACCGACACGATCAGTTGATATACAAAAGGTTGTTTGCTTTAAAAACTTTAAGTATGGACAAAACAACAAAATTTTGCTGGATTAAATAACCAATCAAGGGATGAGAAGCAGATATCTTACAAACTCAAGTAATCTTAGTAGTCATTTTATCTCATTTGAAGTAAAGATTCTGAAGTCAAATGTTATCCACATTTTACTTTTTATTAGTTCTTATTAAAGTGTTCGTACAGTTAAAAATGAGATGAGAAAGAGTAATTCAATTAGTTTTCATGTTAGTCTCATCTTAGTAATGTGGAATTTGTCACTTAGTAGATGGATTCATTTTAGTGCTGTTCTCACAGTATGTACTTTAAAGTTGTCTTGCAAATATTTTTAATTTACGCTGGCAAGCAGCAAATCAAAATTCTCTTCAGCAGTGTTATTCACCCTCAACGCAACAAGTTGTTCGTAACAACATCACTTATTCGCCAAGTCCAAGTCCAACACCTAGTCCTACGCGGCTTACAATGCGGTACATATTGGTTCCATTTAAAAAAATTGATGTGAAAATTTTATGTGTCCTGTTTTTATTTCTTCTAACAATTAAGTATATCGTGATAATATAACAGTGCTTTGTAATTTCGTTTATTATTTCTAGAAGTCTGAGTCCTATAGCCGTTCGCCAAGTGATAAAACGTCGATATACCAGTTCAGCTGGTTGCGAATTAGATTCTGATCAACGTGCAACACGGTTTCTTATCTCTTTTCTCTTTTTTTGTACTAAAATAATATAGTACGGAAGTCTAGAAAGAGAGAGATATTAAAAATTGCATTTTGGATATAAGTTGAAAGAAGATTACTTAATAATTTGTAGGATAGCGAAACGACTTTGTCAGCAATCTCATGTTATAAGCCGTGGATGCGTTTCTCCGCTTGCATTGGAAAATTCGGCAAGTTCCTCCGAATCGGCAATGTAAGGAGTCAATTATGATGTTGAAATGTATTTCTAAAATTATATTAAGCTTTTGTTGACCTTAACTGGAGTTCACTATGTTATCTGGGTTCTAATTTTAATCATTCGTTTCGGTTTTTTTTGCTGATTGATTCCGCAACAGAAGATCGGTTAGGTTGCTTCTCTGTAAAGAAATATACAGAATTTGCATTATAAATGAATACTTTTTATGACAAGCACAGCAAATTATTTAAAGTAAAAATAAATACTTTTCGTGATAAATATAGCAAATTATTTGAAGTAAATCTCCGGAATTGGCGAATCCCTTTTCCTTTCCTTTTCCTCGTCTTCTGGTTGATCCAGCAATCGAAGTTAAAATCTCTTCTCCTCCGATGGAACTTGATGACGATGAAGACTCAGTGAGTGAACAGAGAACAGGTTCAAAGGTACTGCTAATTTTATTTGAAATATTTTTGATTTAAATAAGCGTTCTTTAATGTATTTTAAGCTTAGATTGGAGACATTTTTGTCATTATTTCATCTTTTATATTTTTTCATGGATTCAATCATCTAAAATTTTTGAGGGATCAAATGGCACGGGCAAAGCAGCACAGATGAAAAAAGGCGAATGATTATTTGCTGAAATTAATGAAATTAGCTGCACACAATTACACATGTTGCAAATTTTTTTCATTTCTTTTTTTTGCTTCTTATTTGCTCATGTTTCTTAGCAGGCATTCTTCTGCCAAATTGTTCTAGTTTTAGTTTCATATGCGACAATTTTCAGATCACTTCGTATTATGTTGAGTTTCCCTTTATTTTCTGGGTTACTGTATTTCAGTTTTGTACATGCAGCGGCAAAACTAAAATTTTTACGTTCGACTTGTGCTTCTTTTTCCAGACTTCATTTCTGAGTCATTCCAGAACTTCTCAATTTTTGCTTGCAATTTTACTGTCGTACAATTCGGAGAAAATTATATATGAGTTTTCATTAATTTGCTCAAAAATTTGCTGGTTTTGTATTTATACTGTATATTCTACAGTATTGTTGTCTACTGTACTTTAATTTTTTTGTACAGGACTGGAATTCTTGTTACAACTATTATTGTTGGCATGCCTTTTCTTGTCTTCCCGTTGAATTCCTTAATGACTCGAAAATTGCCATAGGAGGGCGCATTATGCAATATAGAAAAGCTGACTTCAGACTATAATATCCTGTTATTGATTAGAAACTGAAAATGAAAAATGCGCTAAACACTTAAACATATGGCATCTTACTATCCAATTGAAAATAGTCTGAAACGGCTCAAAATACATTTTCTTTCACTTTCAGCTTTTTGGTTCTTCTAACTTAATTCATAAGATTTTAGCATTATTTCATCTTGTAATCATATAAGCTTTAACAACTGAATAATGTCTTCTGATGCATTCAATAATTAACTGTTGTGAGCTATTGTTTGTTCTGAGGCTTTCATACCTTAGAACCATAAAATTCATTTAAAATTTTCCATGTTCCAATTTATCGCAATTCTGTTACACAATTGTATTTTCATATTGATGAATAAATTGAAACATTTCAGGAGAATACTTTTGTTCTTATCTGTGAACTGCTTTGTAATCACATTATCTGAGAGCAACTCTTTTTATCGGAACTGTTAAGCATGGTTATTTTAAGTGCAACCGATTTGAAAGCTTATAAATGTGGCACTAGTTGTATTGTGGGGTACGTTTCGGTCATAGCTTAGTAAAATAGTAGCATCTTATATGAGATGATTTGATCTATTTATGTTTGATCGGAATAGTCTTTATTAACAAATTGGGGGAAAAAATCATTTTATTATTCGTAAAAGCATTTTAAGCGGAATATACAGTCTATTTTTCGACAAATTATTGAATTAGAAATTATCAGTAGGTGTTCCAATTTGATTTTCCTTTAAATTCTGCACGATAAACTTTCGCTGCTTTCCTTCTATTTCCTTTTTAGTACAGCATTTCAACTATTAGTAATTATTGAATAGCGTTGTAGGAATTTTTCTTTTGAAGGTTTTATTCATATTGATTGAATTTTATGAGAAGTTGGGAGTTTCTGGTAAAAAAAGTTGGAAATAATTGAAAAATGGTTTGTCTGATAGACTAGTGTTGAGATTTATGAGGAATCAATAACTTTGAGAGGAGAAAAATACAAATATTAGGTTGAATAATTATCTTTAATTTAGGATTGTCAGGTATGTTAAGGAAATGCTGAGTGCGCTGCTTGTTTCTTATTAAGTAAGAATTACGGGAGCATCTTTACATCTCTATGCTAAGAAGAAGCAAAACAGACTTCATCAAAAAAGAAATCACTATAATGTACACTTTTTATCATGTCAGTTTTGATTATATGAAGATTGCGATATATTATATATTGCGATATTTTCAGCTTAATTTGTATTGTTTCGAATTTTTCATCTTATGAATGCAATTTTTGGAGTATTTACTGCTGGTAGTAATGGTGAAGGTTATTTCGGCTAAGGTAAGATTTGTTTGTTTAGTGGTTATAGAAGTTTGAAGGCCAATCATTCTCATTGGAGATAGTTTAAATAATTTTAGAATGATAATATTGGAATTATTGTTAAGTTGTAATTGTAGGCTGTGTTCATCGTGTAGTCATTTCACCTAATGACTAAGCTATTTTGGTGATCTTTACTAATTAAAAAAATATATAAATTCCACATTTTAAATGCACTGTTACAGTATACTCATGAAAATGAAATTGTATTAGAGGGGAATAATTGTTGGGTGACTAACTATACTTTGACAGCTCTGACGCTACAACAAAAGTTCGGTAATTGCAGTTACCCGAGTTCACAGATCCTGTTATTGTTGTTGGCAGTGGTTTGGCTGGTCTCTCTGCTACGCTTCAAGCAATACACGAGGGTGCAAATGTTATTCTTGTCGAAAGTGAAAAGGATATGGGTGGTAACAGCCAAAAGGTAACTTGTTAGACATATAATAATGGTGCTTGCAACAGTTCTGTTTTCAAATATATTCAGAACAGAAATTACGGAAAATGGAACTTTTAGTTTTTGTTTGTATATGTTTATACGAATCAGTCAAATTTCTGTATTATCCGCGCACTCCACGGGATGACCGGACAGAATAACCAACATCCCGCATCTTGCCAAGCTCTAGTTTCCGTAGTATCATCAACTACAATGAATCTGATCTTCTGTCCAGTGCACAAACGATATGATACTTGTTTTTTGGCATTATTCAACCATTGTTATACTTGAGATGTAATTCTTCAGTTGAATTTCGAGCGCAGTATTTTTACAAAGAAGTTTTCAGAACAGCGTTCCTTATTAAAATTTTTGTTTTTCTGCAGGCATCGAGCGGAATAGCAGCTTGCAATACGGAAGCACAACGTGTTAGGCAAATAAATGATACAGCAGAATTGTTTTATTCCGATACAATGTCAGCTGGAGATCACGAAAATGATCATATATTAGTCGACCAATTAGTAAGCCTGATTATAAATGATTTTTTTGTAATTCTGCTCATTTCTTTTATTTTACTTCGAATAAAATGAAAAAAATCCTAAGCTAGTTAGTTTATTTCGTATTTTTCTATAGGCTGTAGTGTTTCATCCCCTTAGGATTTGGATTTCTCACCTCATTGTGGATGTATTAAACGTTAAGCATAGCGTTGCAGGTGCGTCATTCGTCCTCTGCCATACAATTCCTCATCGATCATGGAGTTGATTTATCAGACATAAATCTTTGTGGTGGACATTCGGTAAAGAGAGTACATTGGTGAGGCTACTTATAATTAGAGTTTTTTTTGAAGAAATTATTTAGGACATTTTTTTTGTTACTTCTGAAAACTTTTTTTTAATATCTCAGTTTAATTTTCGTTTTGCAGTTTCTAACGTTTCCACTTCCACTGCATATGCATCTTGCATATGTGTTTTAGTGATTCAGATTTTAGGATACCGCAGTCGAAAGAAGGCAAACCAGTATCGGTGGGCTTCACTATTATTAAAACACTGAAGGAAAAACTTCGTACGCATGAAAAAGATTATCCAGAAAAAGTAAAGCTTTGTAAATATGCTTTTGGTAAACTACATTTTTAGTCAAGACATGAAAATAGAAAATGTGGATTATTTTTGACAAATATATCTTTGGTTTTAGCTAATGGATTATTATAATACAATTAGGAATAATAAAGTTGCTCAAATTTAAAAATATTTTCGGTGCGCATACTACTGGGAAGCGAAGTAATTGGGTTGGTTACATGGAACGATTTTGTGACCGGTGTACGTATTAGGAATGGCAGTCAGATTGGTAATATTTATTATTCTAATTAAAAATTTTTTTATTTAATCTGTTTCACTGAAATGCTATTGCATTCAAATATTCAAAGAATAGTTCATGTAAGCAATTAGAGAGCTGACATCTTTGGAGTTCTTTTGATTAATGTAGCGCTGCAATAAAGGACAACTATAAGTTGCAGTTAACTGTTCAGTCCAATTTATTAATAGCCTAATAATTAATGAAGCATTACCTAAAATTCCGATGCAAGTTCACTATTCAAGCATGAAAAGCTTTATAAATATCGTGTTTTTTAGTAAAGACATGAAAATAGAAAATGTCGATAAATTGGGTTTTCTATTAAATTTTAAGACACCAAAAAAATTTATATGGTTGTATTTTATGGTGGCATTAGTTCTGTTTATTTTTTAGTAACAGCTTTGTGATAATATTATTAGTTCTTACACATCTTAGTCTACTGTAAAGTTAAGATGACGCAGCGGAAGTTCAATAACTGCGTGAATTAACAGAATCGTTTGATGCTTATATTATTAAGAGACTGATGTATTTGGCATAAAAATACAGCGTTTATTAGCGAAATCAGTAGGATAAAAAGGAGGGAATGGAAAGTGTTGTTGAATTGTTGACTATGACACTTACCGAATAGTCGGAAGCGAGAACGCCAAAAGAACGAAGAATATCGTCGGTTACAAATTTGCTGCTTCTTTCGCAGTCTTTTAGAGAATTTCGCATTGCATAACTTTTTTTGCTCTGTCTATTGGATGAAATTTTCTTTGTCATTGGTTGAGCATTCAAGTTTTGCTTCTTAATTTTAAAATAATCTGTGTCCTGCTTATTTCTGCTCTTTCTCGCCATCATTTCTTGCGTTCCTTGCATTTCTTTCCATCGATCACCATAACCATAACCGCGTGGTAACGATGGGTGCATGAAGCCATTACCAGAAAGCCTGAATAGAGATTATATTATTTTTTATTATTATTCATGAACGAAATAGTTCTGACAGTTTACTTGATTTTTGCAGAATATAAACTTATTTATTTGCTTACTTGGCTGATCTAGTCGGTCCTGGTAACTGCTGGTTGTTACGTCGAAAATATGCCGATCTCATTACTTTACGCAGTTGCGTATTATTGTTCATGGTACTATAATTTTTTTTGCGCCAATATCGCTGACTTGGAAATGTATCTTTTGTAATAAGCTTAAAAAATAGGTCAAATTATAGTGATTGCTACTCACTCCCTAAATCGTAATATGCCGACAGTGAGAAAATGATATCAATTTCGTTGAAAAAAGTATTACTTTAAAAATTTTGCGATCATCGTGATCCATTAAAATAGTAATTGGTGGTCGTAGATGGGTATGGTGAGCTCGTCGATGCAGGTGATACATGTTGCCATCACTTCGGTATAGGCATATCATATTGCTTCGAAAACTATAACTGACTGTGCCCTCACTGATATGAAGCTGCACAGCATTCGGAAGTAGAGCACTCTGTAATATACCATTGATGGTTAGAATGATAATTTCGCTGGATTAGGATTGACAGATTAATTTCATTGTTTATTCTCAGTTAAATTATAGTTGGATAGCATCAAGAGAGACGCAAGATTCATTAGAAATATAGTATTCACAATTTGTTGGAGTGTTATTTTGAAGACTGATGAAGCTTCCACAATAGCAACAGCTAATTTTCCGTTAATATTTATATCCAGAATCATTTCACGAGTGAGCGTTTCTGAATTAATTTTTTCGTTCTTTTCCTCTTTGCATATCTTACTCTCATCTTCTTTGATAATCCTTCGACAATTGCTAAAATGATACGCTAACTTAATCCCTTTTCCGGAAAGGAATAGTGAAGCATGGTTTAAGGTTAACGTAGAAATTTGAAAGCAGTTTTATAATTTGGTGAAGTTTAGTTTGATAGTAACAAATGCAATTGTTATTTTAAAGGAAATAAGCAAATTTATAAAATATTTGTGAAAAAACGAATCTTTATGCATGCTATTTAAAAATCACTTTAATAATATATTTGCTAATTTGACAGCAAATCGATCCACTTTGTTTCGTGGTACTTTGTAATAAAAATAGGCGGCAATAAATGCTACTGCTTCTTCGATTTCTCGATACATAACTTTTTTGGTGGTCTAAATTTTTTATTTTGTTCACTTTATTTTCCAAATAAAAATCTGAGCAAAACCCTTCAAAATCCTAACAGTTTGTAAAAATGCTGCAAGCTGTCCAATTTTACAGCAGGATGTACATATGAGAAATGATCTCTTATAATAGAACTCAGTGAAGCGGAACTGACTGTAAATGAACCAACTCGCAATGATGGAAATCCTTTGTCAGCTGATTTATTTATAACTTAATATATTCAAATTTTCAGATGAAATATCTGGGAAAGCAGTTGTTCTGGCCACTGGTGGTTTCAGTTGCGATTATTTCAATGAAAGCTCTCTATTGCAAGAATTTGCCCCGGAAAAAGCTAACTTTCCTACAACTAACGGTCCCTGGGCCACGGGGAGTGGGATTAAAATGGCTCGAGCTATGGGTGCAGCTCTCGTAGGCATGAAAAATGTTCAGGTAAGATGGAATGTTTCGGTTGATTATATCCGTAGCTTTTACATCGTTTAATATAGCGAAGTGTAACGAATGTAACGAATAATAGTCACATATTAATTTTATTTACGGCATCCTAGAACTATCCTGAGAGAATTGGGGAGGATTATTTTCTCCGTTTCCTTTCTTGCACTGAGAAAACCTGTGCTCTTATTAGCAGAATCCTACTCTTCATTTTCTTTGTGAGGGTTTTACAATCATTTTGTTGTAAAGCTCTGTGATTTTCTAAATTATACGTATTCTTATAACATTCTAAATACAGATGGTTAGCTCAGTAACTTTTAATCTTTTTTTTAGTTTGATAAGTATACTTTATAATTATTCTATGTACGAAACTATGAATAAAATTTAGATCCATCCTACAGCATTTGTGGACCCGAAAGATCCAGCAGCAACAACTAAGTTTCTTGCCGCGGAAGCTCTTAGAGGAAAGGGTGCCATTTTGGTACATTTTTTTTGGTTTTTCTGGAAATTGATTATAGATGATTGAATATTTTTGGCTTATCAAAAAAGTGATGTGTTCAGTGGCTTAATATTTAGTTTAAAAAGTTTTCGAAAATTCTAGTTAAACGATAAGGGAGAACGATTTGTAAATGAGCTGGGGCGCCGTGATCATGTCACTGATAGAATTTTGAAATTCTGTGCTAAAAATGAGGAAGCTGGTGACGCTCATACTGCTTTCATGATTATGGATGATCAAGCAGTAAACGATTTTGGCCGCGCTTCATTTAATTTCTATGCCACAATTAAAGGTTTCTTTAAAGTAAGAGCACTTTGATTGCACTTTAATTATTAACATTTTTTGTCCTCGTCGGTGATTTTTTAGCTACCCAGAAGTAGCAATCGGTTTTCAAAAACCATTTGTCTGAGGATCATGGATTTTTTTTGTTGGCTTTTACGGAGTTCACTTTTTCTTGTTTTTGATGTGTTTTCTGTATTATGTCGAATTTTTATAAACTTTGTACCTTAAAATGGAAACTAGTGGAAAAGTTCCCTTCCATTTCAGCAATTCGACACTGTAGAAGAAGTAGCGAATTACATGAAAATAGAATCATCCAAATTGAAAGCAACTTTAGATGAGTACAACGAATATGCTCATTCAATTTCGTCTAAGGTAACAGTGATGAATTTTTATTAGAAATATCAAATGCAAGGATTTTGGAAATCCTGCAGAACCTCATATTTAGGATATTTATTTCAGGAGGATAAATTCGGAAAGAAGATTTTCCCAGTTGCTTTGGAACATCTGCCTTATTATGTTGCCGTTATCACTCCAGCTATTCATTACACAATGGGAGGAATAAAAATTAATAAAGATGTAATTCCTCTTTCTATTATTTTACTTAGATAAGGAAATTGCCCTGGCTTAGAATCTTCCTTTGACATCTAAATGGTATCGAAACAACTAATTAAGATCATATAGATTTGAGTGATTTTAATGTTATTACCTTATGGTTAAACGATTATATGATCTGTCATCTGGAAACAACTCCTTTAGTGGAAAAATGAGTTTTAATTAATATAGTAATTCCCAGTAATTTTTCTTATTTTCGTGAAAGCTGTTGACATATTATTTTTAGGCAGCTGTGTACAATGAATTTTCGAATAAACCATTCAAGGGCTTATTGGCTGCGGGAGAAGTCACAGGAGGTGTTCATGGTCGTAATAGGTTGGCTGGGAATTCATTGCTCGAATGCGTTGTTTATGGACGTATAGCTGGACGCAATGCAGCAAACATACGTTATTCTGCTTCTGACACAATGTTAACACGCACTGATTTATAAAACATTTGTTATGGCATTTTAATTGTGAAATTAATAGGTTTGTAAGAGATTTGGAATTCGTATTGTGGTATTACATTTCTCGATTATCTTATTAGAAATATTCTACCAGAGCTTCTTGCGATTTCGTGTTTACCTTTATTTTCAAGTTCTGTATGAATTTAAGTTTTTAAACTTGGTCTTTTGATACATTTTCTCTACCATATTTCAAAATATTACGGAATTACTTTTGACAGAACGAATCATATTTTTGCCATCGGTACAGTCGAGACTTATTATGTGTTGTGGGACTTTTATCGTTATGTAATGCATGTATGATCTTGCTATATAGCATGCTTTATTCTTTGCCTTTCATAATTTGCAATTGTTTTATGGCGGTGCGGTCGTGTATCCTATGTAAGCCGATATATTTATTTCGCGTAAGTATTGCTGTCAATTCAAATACAGACCGCAGTTATTTGTTTCGGTTTGTTCAGGTTGTGAAACTTCAAAAGTTTGAAAAGTAAATTCGATACATTTTATCAAAATAAATTTGAAAGAGTTCAATATCTGAATCCGACAGAGCCAATTTTCAAGTCTGAAAATTGTGATGCAGATTGTTGTTCCACTTCAGATCACATGATGCTTGATTGAGTGTTCTTGTAATATCATTTCAAGTTTCATATATAACTCTTGAAGGTATGAGAATGGAAGTCACGGTTTGGCAGGAAATCAATCCCTCCTCATCTGATACATTGCTTAATCACAAAAATACTTCAAACAATGTATGCAATCCTCCCTGCTGTACTTCTATACATATAATCGAATCTTATTCCATTCAAGAAAGATATCCTTTCTTCACACAAAAAACGTCTTACCGCTGACTATATAACCGTTCTATTCTTTCAATGGCATGCGTTTCATTTACCTTGTGTTAAAAGTATTATTTATTAGTACCGAAATCTGAAAAAAGGCGGATATGGATGATAAAGGAAAATGTTCAACAATTACATCACTATTTCCGAACAAATGCGCACCTGTTAAGAAATGTAAAACTAACTGAATTCATACTGTTTGAACATGCGCCTTCTTGGCATTCGTTTGTTTCATTGTCTCTTTATAACAAATTGGTTGGAATGGCTTACGATGCGTGCGCGTAAGGAATGGGTGGCCGCGCGCGCGGTGACGATTGTGTGTTCCATATCACTCCGGTGAGGGTGAGCAGGTGATGGCTTTGTTAGTGACAGTCTGGTTGTGTGTTTATGGCTGGTGATGCGGTACCGCGGGATCTGAGTAGTAGTGTTCGTAGCGGTTGCCATCTAATAATATAGGCAGTTAATAGTGTATAACAGCTCTCTGTTGATTGATAAGTGAATTTTAATCAAAAGGCTTACGCATGTTAGAGTGTGATGCATTTGGTCAGTTACAAGATGTTAATATTGGATAGTCCAGATGGTTATTATTGATAAGCCCTGATACCTGAAACCATACTTAGTGGTTTGCTTGTCACCGGTTTTGGTATCATTCCAGATCGGGGCTGTTTGGAAAGGTTCTGTTGTCGTACAATTTTTTTTTTCGTCAGGCAGTAGTTTGATTTCCATTGATGGCTGTTGTCGCGGCATGTCTACAGGCATAATCTCTACCGACGCTATTCAGGACGCATTGCAACGCGCTAAAGAGGTATGTTAATTTTCCGTTGTAAGTATTTGAAAAACTCAAATTGCATTTAATGAAGTGCAGTGTTATGCATTCTGCAGTACATCGTATAAAATTCTTCGGCATTTATTACTTATTATTTGATTAATTTCCTGCAATTTTTGTGATACTATTCTTATATAGGTCAACTTTTCTGTGTCCGTTTTTTCTTTTTTTGGGAGATGACTAGGCTCGAAAATCACTGCTGACTTGCCGTTATTGCTCTCATAGAGTACTGTTAGTTGAAATATTTGCACAAGTGCATTGTTACAAACGTTTTGTTTTGTTGGTTGGAAGTATAATAATGCATCTGAATAGGACAAGTTGAAAGACCTCTTTTCTCCTTATATGATGTGAAATATGGGACTGTGGATGTCACTTCAAAATGTTATTGCCTAGATTAGGAAAAGAGGAACAATTGTTGTTGTTTCTAAGTCCATGTCAGTTTGTGCACTCAGTCTAGCCAGTGATCTTCAAACTTCACTTAGATATATATTTCCGCGTATTATCTTGAAATTGATTTTGATAAGAGTACAGAATTACCGTTAAATTCTGTTTTGTTATTCAGAGTAGTGAATTATACATATATTTATATATTTTTATATGCTCAACAAACATCACTTCTTTTATGTAAAAAAGATATGTTAAAACTTTGATTATACTTCACCTTGGGCTACTTCGAAAAATCCTCCATTCGAAGATATAGTGTAAAGGATTTTTGTGATTTTATAATACGGTACGGTTATTTGACCTCTTGAAAAAAGATTAGCATCCAAAGTTATGACATCAAATCTGACTGAATGCCTTCTGCATAATGATGATGATGCCATTTGGTTTTGGAAATATGTTATATGGAATGAAATAAAAACTATTTGCCATATGTGCAGTATTTCGATTTTTATCGTAAGTTTGATGTTACGTGATATTTTTTTAACAAGAGGAAGATGTTTATTCATAAATTTTTATTCATGGTATCATAAGTGATAATTGATTGTATATGCATTTATAGTATATGTTCATATTTTGCTTGTTATGTTTAGCTCGCTGCTTCTTCACATTCGAATCCGCAGAAACGACCAAATTCGGACGATTCATCTAACCGTACGTACCAGTGATTCACTTGTTATTTTGCATATTATACGTAAATGTTATGGGAGAAGTGAAATGATGCGTTAATCAAACACACTTTCATATTAGGAAGTTATTGCGTTGAAACGTTCCGTTTTTGATCGGTGTAATACGCGTTTATACGGTATTTCATTCGCAATTTATGGATTTTTTAAAAGTGAAGCCTTCAGTTTTCATAAATACATAAATCGATAGCGATTTCTTCATGGATTTTCATTGTTGATGTGAATTATTTCGATTAATTTTCGAACGAGTCATTTCCAACTTGTCAATTTTATCAGTGCGGTTGTGCATTTCATTTAAAGCTCCGTATTTGCAATGCGTATATTATACTTTTGGTGTTTTGAATGCGTGATATACAAATATAAAAAGTAGTTAAATTTAATATGAAATGATGCTGATATTTCTGGGATGGAAAAACGTTTGCTGTTTTTTCAGTGTATCCAACCAAAAGGGTCAATATCACTGGCAACGCAATGGACATGGGCGGAAGCATGCAAATCTCAACACTGGGTGGTCCGGGCCATGTTGGGGCAGGAGGTATGCCGCCAGTTGGAGGTGTCGGAGAAGTTGTTATGGAAACAATGGAGGTTCCGGACCATTGTGTTGGCCTCGGTAATGGTAGATATTTGCTATAGTTTTGCGTCCATTTATTTATCCCTTTTTAAATTCTCTTAACCATTAATTTTTTTTTGTTATAGACAGTGGATTTGGCTAATTGAACTGATTAATTGAAAGCGATGATGTGATGTTATTTTTTATAGTGATTGGCCGTGGTGGTGAACAAATATCGCAGATTCAGTCACAGACCAACTGTCGTGTGCAAATGTCACCAGAATCAGATGGGAATAACATGCGTCAGTGCACTTTACAAGGCAGTAAAATGTCTGTAGATCGCGCAAGGGCAATGATAAATGAGGTTGCTTCATATTACTGCTTCCTATTTTTAATACTGATGGTGGGGAAATTATTATTTGATTGTTTGAGCGAATTTTCTGCCAGTTTTCACACCTGTGCCTTACATTGTTTCATTTATTTTCTACAAATTTGCGATTTTGGAATTTAATGCTCGTAAATTTTGTACCTCATTTGCTTCGGATTTTGCGTCTTTACTTTGTTTTTTGAAATCAAGTATTCTCATCTAGATTATTCTTTGGACTGCATCTTTTAATAATACCGTCAGCTTTCATTATCTAAAAATTTCCATGACTTTTATCAAACGGGAAGCTGTTGTTATTGTTATTGTTACCGTAGAAGAAAAAATCGGAGAATGTACTTTTGATTCATCCTTTTTTGGTTGAAGGAATCCAGAAATTATGACGATAAATCTTCTGTTTTCAGGTAATAGCTCGAGCGGGAAATCGTCCTCCACCGAATCGTGCAGGCCACTTTGATGGTGGTATACCTGTTGGTTCTGGACGCCAAATAACTCAAGAGATGTGTATTCCTGGTGCAAAATGCGGCCTCGTTATTGGAAAAGGAGGAGAAACAATCAAAAATATTCAAGTACATATTTAACACTGTTCATCTTATAATTTCTTTTCAGGGAAGACTTAATTATTAAATATTTTGAAGAATTTTGGCTGGTGTTTTGCTACTTTTTGGTATGTTTTAGGAACAAACTGGTGTCAAAATGGTAATGATACAAGAGAATCAAGAAAGTGGAGGACAACCGAAACCTTTGCGTATTACTGGTGATCCTGAAAAAGTCGAGAATGCTAGAAGAATGGTTGAAGAAATTTTGCAGTCACGTGAGGACCATCCACCTGGACATTTCGGTTTTCCTGGATCATTCGGAATAGGTAGTGGACAGCGTTCGATTGGAGAAGTGAGATTTTTATTTTCCTGTTTTCTTCATGAGAATTGCATAAAGTTAACAGTGAGATGCCGTTATGCTTTACCGATGGTTTTGAAACTTGCTTGTTTTAGGTAATTGTTCCACGTGCTTCGGTTGGTATGATTATTGGAAAAGGTGGGGAGACGATCAAACGCCTTGCTGCTGAATCAGGAGCTAAAATCCAATTTAAACCTGATGGTTTGTCTTTCAATATATATTTAACTTTTTAGTATTTGATTACGGTAATAGCGGATGATTTTCCTGGTATTCATATTTCTAGTCTGTTCTTTGAGAAATATTTAATATGAAATGGTAGAAAAAGGTCTGCCATTTGATACTCAAACGAAGAAGGAATGTAAACTGGAAGTTTTGCATATTGATTTATTGCAGATGATCAGACAATGCAGGAGCGATGCGCTGTCATTCAAGGCACTGCTGAACAAATTGCAAAAGCGACTCAATTCATTTCCGAACTTGTCAAAAAGAGTGGCGCGGCAGGTGGTGCGGAGATGTTTTACATGCACGTTCCATCAAACAAAACGGGATTGGTAATTGGTAAAGGAGGAGAAACTATCAAACAGGTAATCTTTGTTCTTTTGTAGTTATTTAATGGTAGTCTTCAGATATCAAATAATTTTGATGGCTGATAAATTTCTGTTAATGTTCTGTCCCCATATCAGACAATGCAGTTTTTATATTTATTCATTTTTACTTTTTTATTCTCCTTCTCGGTTCATTTTCGAAAAAAAATGAATAGTTTGAATATAATATATTACAACGATTATGTGAAGTTGTAATATATTCGTTTGAACTTTTATTATTTGCTTGAAGGTCAGGTTTTCTCGAATTATATTCCTGCTACACTGTACACAGTAATGAATTGCCATGCTTATATAATAACATCAAAAAAATTGCATAATAAATACGTTGTTTATAAATTACATGATCAACCACCAAATGACTACTTGAGAATTACTCACATCAAGAACTTTTTTCAGATATGTGCGGAAAGTGGAGCACATGTTGAATTATCACGAGATCCACCGCCCAACGCATCCGAAAAAGTTTTCATTATAAAAGGAACCCCTTATCAAATCCACCATGCGCAGCATATTATCCGTATAAAGGTGTTCATTTATTTTAGTTATTTTACATACGGCCGGAAACTTACTTATACGCGGCTATTTCTTCTAATTTAATTTCACGTAGTTTGCTTCTTTGAATAAGTTGTTATGTGTATTCAGCAGTATGTCAGTTGAAATCATGCTTGAGTTTTGCGGCACACAGATGTTGTTAATACGGAGTGATTCAAAAAAATTTTTGAAAACTTTTTTAAAGGTTGGTGATATTGCTCCTGGAACACCAGTACCGCAGTTTCATGGGCAAGGCGGTCCAGGAGCGGGTGGTGATGCATTCGGAGTTGGACATAACACTGTACCAAGTGCTCCTCAAGGATATGGCAATGGTAATGCCCAATTTGCTGGTGCTGGTATTGCTGGGCAAGCGGGAGCACAGTGGAATACCACTTTTGGTAAACACTATTTTTGAAAATGAAAAATTGATTTTGTCATTGGATAAAAGGTGTATGTAACACGATAACTATGAAACATATGTGAATTCTTTGGTTTTAGGTCATCAGCAGAGCGATCCCGGACAGGCTGCATGGAATCAACAGTATTACGGACAGCAAGGACAGCAGCAGCCTGGTTATCAGCAGGGAGCGTATGCAACACAATATCAGCAACCAGCACAGCCACAACCGCAACCAGCACAGACAAGTGCGGCTCCAGCAGTGAATCCACAGACAGGTATATTACACTGTGGAATAAAAAATTTTAGAGGCAACAAATGAGTTCAGCGTTTTTGCAATTTTTTTGTTTTTAGTTTTGTCGCGCACGACTTCATTCATTGCTGAATAACAGAGTATTTGATTAATGCTATCTCTTTGTTAATTTCGTTTTAAAATCCAAAATTCATATAAAGGTTATTGAAAGAGAGCAGTAAAAAATTATCTTCTGCATTTTACGAAAATCTCTCTGAAGTGTTTGTAATTTTGCATTAAAGCCAACAAGTTATTCATTTTCTTTCAGGTCAGCCTGATTACAGTGCACAGTGGGCAGAATATTATCGTAGCATGGGCATGCATGAACAGGCAGCTGTTATCGAAAATCAGTTGAAGCAGAATGCTGCCGCTGCTGCTGCCGCGCAACAACCAGCTGCACAAGCAAGACCTCAGCAACCGGTAAGTTTTTAAAATTATACTTTTACTTCTGTTCAAGAGATCTGATTATTGTCTGGAATAGTTGGGATTTAGTGTGATTTCCGGTAGTTATACTACTAAAAAGATATAATTGATGTAATGATTTGTTGTTGTGTTAAACTTTATAAGTTTTGAAGGCGAAATATAAAAGATCTAAATATCTTTGTAATAGTTAGTTGACATTACAGGGATATGGTGCTTACGGTGCGCAGCCAATTACTGCGCAGAATCAGTTCAGTTACGGAGCACCGCAGGCACAACCTCAGGCAGGTTATCAATTCCAACAACAGTACTGAAGCAGTAATGATGAGAATTGAAAGTTTGCGTGTTTTATTACTTTATTATTTCTGACTTTTCATTTCCTTAAATCCTTATCTGGCACATTGAAATCGGAACAGGTCGTCAATTCTTCGAGAAGTACAACACAGTGTTTGCTGTTGGATAATACATGATTTTGATGATTATATGGTGTTCGCTTTGTAGTTTTTTTTTTTCATGAAGGGGACTGTAAAAAAAGTAGTGTCTACTCTCCAGAATTTGCATGCTGAATGATTAAAGTCTTTATATGCCACAGTTGGTTTTTACTAAACTGGAACCACTTTGTTTTGAGTGCACTGCAATTCAAGCTTAGATCGTATTCAATCTTAGTTTCTGATAGAATTTAGGCCTGATAGAATCATCCTTTTCATCAGTTGGTGGTTCGTTTTTTGTGGCTGAAATATGTTTTGAATATTCAGGAGATCTCCCTGTGCTTTTTTTAAAAGAAAATTCTATTGCTATATTGCTTTGTATCCAATTATTCTCGAAAAATGCATTGTTCACATTGTTTTTCTTTTTTTCATCTCTCTTCCATAACATTTGGTTACATGATTTTCTATTTTTCTTACAAATTAAAATTGCTTGTGTTCTACCAATGCATTTCCAGTATATTGTTATAACTTGAGATAGTTGAATTATTTTAATTGAATTTTTGTATCATGATTTTGTAAGCCTTCTCACTGCCCGTATAGATGTCTTGTTGGATTTGTGACGATAATAATATTATCACCGGTATATTGATTGTTCAAATGATTGTTTTGACACTGCGTTATTCATTACTGTTACCTTCTGGTCATCCTCGTACCATGCGTTCATTTTTCTGTTTTGATCGTTTGTTACAATTGATGACTTGTTGCAAATAATAAGATGACGATAATGATTGTATTGATATAGAATCATGATTTCTGGCGTACTTTGTTTTCCCTGACTTTTTTTTGTCAGTTTTTTCTTTTATAAGGTATATCTTCTTGACAAGTACTTTCTATGAAGCTTATCCCTATTAAAACAAAAATTGTGGATTTACCCTCTATGACGATTGACCTGTTTCTGGTAAAATTATATGTGTGTGTGTTATAGCATGCAACATGCTACTGATATATGATATGATATGATATGATATATGATGATGTCGCAATTATGATCAAAAATCCACTTTTCAAGACTATACGGGTGCTGTTGTTATTTGCTCTATTTTCCCTCCCTCTATGCTTTTTTTTTGCTGTTTTACTTATAAATTTCTCTTCAACCATTTATTGATTACCATTTTATAGTGCAAGAATTTGTTTTTTGGAAATGCGAACGCCTGTTGTATGATGGGATATGATGTATGTGTGTGTGTGTGTGTGTGTGTATCTGTTATGTGTGCTATATGTATCCGTCTGGTTGATTATTTGTTTGTGTTTTCTGTTGGTTGGCTTATTTTGTTTATTTCAAACATATAGCGGCACTGTGTTGTTCACTTCTCGAAGACATTCAGGACTTTGTTCAATTTATTAACATCATACTTTTTCATTGTTTTTACTAAGTATTTGTCTTAACCACAAATTTTTTTCTTACGCACATTTCCGCTTTCTTTAAATTTCTTTTGTTTTTTTTCTCTCTCTAAATCCCTTTTCACCGTTATATTTTTCCCCTTCAAAGTTTTACAAAACTATCCGGGGAGGGGAAGTTATCCCAATTATTATTTATAATTGCTATAAATCATTTGAATAAAAAAAATTTTTTCATTTTCATTTTCATGGCATCCTTATCATGTTGGATTTTTGGCAATGTTTCTATTTCCATCAGTTATGCTAATATTTTCGTGTTTATTCGAAAAAGTTACATTTATTCCTGCATATTGTTAGGTGTTGTCTTTTATTACTAATTTATCACAACTGCATACATTTTATGTTATTCTTTATAATAATGCAATGTTTTCTTCTCTTTTCATTCATTCATTCTTTTTAATTGCGTTTGAATTTTATTTCTGCTCTTCACTCGTTTGTTTTTTTCCCCCTCTCCCTCTCCATCTCCCTCCCTTCCTACCAGCCCAATCTCCATAAGCTATGTTAAAAAATTTAGTTGTAATTGTTTGAAATGATTTTGTACTCTTTATTCATTCATGCCCCATGTTGGTTGCAGTTTTTTTTTCCCCTTTCATTTGTATCCTTATTTTGAGGTGTTTTCGTGCATGAGCGGTAATAAACTATCAAAGACAAAGTTTTTAGCGCAATCTTGAAATGGATTTGCTAATTTGCTAATTTAGGATTTGATGTGAAATGAATACGATCTGTTTGTTTGTTGGTTTTCGTTTTTGAATGAATGCAATTGGAAATGAAACATATCCGAATAAGAGGCTGTGATTTCTTTTTTAGAAGTTTCATAAAATGCGAGTTAAAATGTACGATTTGTTTTACAAATAAAGATTTAATTTTTTTGCGTGTAGAATTAAGTCATTCTGAAGTGTAGTAAATGGGAGAGTAAGCTGGAAGTTGGAAGGAAAA
Organism: Cercopithifilaria johnstoni; assembly: GCA_916381525.1. Lineage (NCBI taxonomy): Eukaryota > Metazoa > Nematoda > Chromadorea > Rhabditida > Onchocercidae > Cercopithifilaria > Cercopithifilaria johnstoni. The sequence goes on from CAKAEH010001397.1 coordinate 62,598, forward strand.
GTAAAAAAGATTTAGTTATTTCATTTGTTTTAATGTATTCTGAGCAAGGAAGCAGACGAGACTAATAGCTATGTTATTCATATTGTTGTATTTGCAATCTATATCATCCGTTTGCAACGTTCCAATACTAATGAACATTCCATTTTCACAATGATGAATAGCATACTCATCTTCTAGCGCCTAATTGCCTGAGCTTTTATCTGGCAAACTTTTTTGCTGTTATTTGCAACTCTAAATGTTCTTTCTTTGTTCGATCATCTTTTGAAGGTACCGTCAATTTCTCACACCTCCATTTTTAGATGTCGTTGATAAAAATTGAACAAAAACATGGCACTAATAGAAATGTTTAAATTATTCCTCTGTCATGGATGGAATGCTGAAAATGTCATTCTTTAATTTTTCATTTCTGTTCCAAAGTTATAAATGAAATATATCATTCCCCAATTTTGCGCCAACTATTAAAATCCTTCTTTCGTTAATCGAGATAATTAATGATAGAAAATCATCGTATACTCCGGTGATAATGGACTTCTTGCACATATTTTAGGTAGTTTAATTTGCGCATTAAATTTACTAAAATTCTGCATATGCTAATTTGCATTGCCTATTTGATTGAACCTATAATTCTACAAGGCGCTATCGATGAAAGATTTGCTATTATTGCTCGAAATATCTGTACATCTATTTCTATTGTTGAACAACAAAAAACTTATTGCTGAAATGAAATTGCAGCCAATGGTGGCATTACTCATTTTTGTTAACTTCAATATTAGGCGCTTTTTGTTCAGTAAGTTCATTCCCTCCTTTAAACAATCCTTTTTGTATATCGTCTTGGCCAATTACATATCATTTCAATTGTTTGGTTTGTTTTCATTAAAATATTGAGCCTAAGTTTTTCGTTTAAAGAACTATCTTATTATATAAAAATATCGTCTTAAAATTATAAGTAATAGTAAATAGATGATTAAGTATAATTAATGTTGATTTTAATTACTTAACTATGAACCAAAGCGTTAAGCTATAAGATGAAATAAAGTCCTTCATTCTTTCTTATCTTTTTTGGCGTAATAGAATAGGTCAAAATTTTTAGGGTTATATTTTATATTTTAAAATAGTTTACAAAAAAAGAGAAAAACTTATTTTGAATTAAGCAGAATGGTTTTCACTAAATGTTGTGGAAGAGAGATGAAAAATATTATTATCGATTGTAGTAAATTATTATTGATTGCAATCGAGAACGAAGTCATTTTATTCATTTGATCCAATTTAATAATTTTAATATAACTATATAAAGACTATTAGTTGGTATATCAAATCTCTTTTCTCTTACCTAAAAATCACAACTGGTAGTCCAATCATTCCAATCACTTTCAAAAACAGGTGAATTTTATTAACCCTTTATAAGATCAAGTTTTAATAATTTAACTTTATATGATTGGTTAGTGTTTTTGATTCAATTGAAATAAGACAACAGAATATATATGTTATATATATGCAACAGAATATATATGCTTTCAAAGTTAAAACATTGCTGCATGTTGGTCAATCACGATCAGGAAGCCAAAATTGAAAATTAATCTTTAGTGGTCATTTTGAAAAGAACACTTCAATGACATTGTAAATTCCTTTTACATTCTGATGATCGATAATTTTAATAGGAAAATAATTGATTTACTGCACAAAGGGATTTCTCTAATTCCATACGTTTTTGCTGTAATTCAGAGGATAATTACATCGACCGTATCCATATCCATATTACATTCTCTTCTCTAGTTTAAGGGAATTCCGCTTGATGCACACGAAAACATTTAGGGAAATTTAATAAATCATAATGAAATTGCATACCTTTCGCAAATTATTATTATGCAGTTTTCCGACAAACATAACAGAAGAAATTAGTATACTTACTTCATTTATTGCTATCTCAGATAGATTATTATATTAATTATGTACTCTATCGGGGAAGAACACTCGGAAGTTTTAATGAAATTAGCATATTTAAACAAGTATTTGACTAATAGAAGAGAACAAAAATTGTAATCTACACGGGGATATTTGCATCGTTTTCTGGTTTACCTGTTTCGAAGAGTATTTAAATTTTTGCCTTCAGTTAAATGAGCTACCAATTTTAGGCTCAACAAAAAATGCGAGCGGGATGAATATTAGAATAATGTTGCTCGGCTTAAGAGAACATTCCCTGAGCTATGTTTTCGTTTTTATCGTATCATACATTTAAAGAAGTTTTCGCAGGTGGTCCACGGTAATTTCGTCGTTTTGGTGCCATATTGCGCTCAATGATATCATATGCCATGGTAATGATCGATTCTTTAGGGTCTATAAATTCTATTCCAAGAATTTTTTTTGCCTGAAATTGGTTATTATTCATCGATTATCAGTGAGGTTATCACTTTTCGATTATCATTAATCCATGAACGAAAATATTTAACAAAAATATGGTAATGATAACTTACGAGAGAATTATCAAAATGCACTTCATAACCAAAACGATTCAGTATTTGCTGTTTTGCTTCCTTGCTGAACAATGAATAAAGCCATGCTATTGGATATGGTACTCTAATTCTTGAAATAATATAACCTAAAATTGATAACAAATACTTCATCGCAATATGAAGAATGATATGACAACAATGCAAATAAGCAAATAATTTCTGCTTAACCTTGCGATGAGAATTCATCATGAAGAACATTAGCAATATCGATAAACCAAAAACTTGGCTGATAACTTAGTAGAATTCGTAATCCATCGCTACGGGGTTCTCGCATTGCACGTACATGTGCTTGCGCTACATCACGTACGTCTACTAAACCAAACTGAACAGCTGGCACTACGGGAATTTCACTATTCAAAAAACGACGTATTATCTAAAAAAAATGGTTCAGTTTATATCAATTAATTTTGGACGAATAGAGGTATCACAAATGATCAAATATGATGTATCGCTAGAAAAAACTTTAAGTCGTTCTTTTTTCAGTTGATGTAATTTTATATTAAGAAAAATTTTACACTGATACTCGTTCCTTGTACGTTATGAAGAAGAGGTCCAACAACAAGCGACGGATTGATTACAGTTAGCTTGAATTTAACGCCTAAAAGTAGGAAAGAAATTCGATGGTTCGATGTTTTCAAGAAATGTGATAAATTATTCTGTGACACAAATAAATAAGAAACTAGGCTTTTAGTCTTTTTCATCATCGATGATTTGAATTCGTTTATTCTACAATTGTAGAAGATGATCTTGGAATGTGATTTTCGAGCGCAAATTACAATTCAGTTATCAGGATAGTTTAGATGTAATAAACTTCAAAACAGTTTCCTAGTAAAAAATCAATCTTCCTTATCAACCTTCCTTATGGACAAAATCCCATGCAGCTTTCTCGGCAAGTGTTTTACTCTTCACATAATCATTCACATTTCCTGTGTCAATATTGCTCCAATCATTTTCGGTGAATGTTCGCATCATATCCGTGTGACCTTCTGCAATACAAGGTGAGATTTGTAAAAGTTTTTCTTCATTACAGCATTATTTTCATTTTTTTCACTATCAAAAATGGCGTAAAAATAAAGGAAAATATTTCCAAGTCTCTTTATTTTATCGTTTTCATGTAAAGTATGGATTAAAAGACTAGCTGATATCGATATATACTCAACGATATCTACCTATTACGTTCTTATTTTCTTTTAATCATTTTGTATGAAGTAAAGCTCGAGCGATATTTCAAAACCTTTCTCTTATATTTCTCTTAATTGAGACTACTCTTCTTGTTTTGCATTATTTGTCGATAAATCAATAAGATCAATAATTTGAACAATTTTTACCATTGATGGCAGCAGTGGAACTGGTAAGAACAACTTTTTTAACGGATGATTTTGAAACAGCTCGTAGTACTCGCAAAGTACCGTCTACTGCAGTTGAAATCACTGATTCATCTGTGACAGTCGGAAAAGGACTTGCAACATGTAATACATAGGTACAATCAGTTGTTGCTCTGAAAAAAATAAGAATTATCGAGAAAATTGAAAAATAAAAACGAGTTAGAATTGGAAGTGATAATTTGAGTATACCATTGAAAATAGATATTTAACTGAAATAGAAGAACAGAGAACAGAAATAAATCAAGAATTTCTGATCCTGTATCTCGGAAAGAAAAGGCATGAGAAGGATATTTAGGAAAAAATCCTTGCATTCAGCTATAAGCAGACAGATAATTCAAGATGAAAGGAGAAAAAAGAAGAAGATAAAACGAACTGTTCCCAACCCTGATCGCTTTCCAGATCCGCCTCAACCAATTCCAAACGTTCATCAGCTCCTTCAAGTTTTCTCAGTGGTTCAATTTTGAGGTCATTATTGAGGTCACGTACGGTACCACGTACAGTATAATTTTCCTTTAAAAGCTGATGAACACAATGTATGGCAATGTAGCCTGATGCACCGGTAACAAGTACTTCTGCAATTTCATTTCTAAATTTTACCTAATATGTAATTCAGGTCGATTGAATTGAAAATGATGCAACTCACTGATATTTTTTAGTGTGAATTCGAGAAAATAAAACTTACTAATGTTCCGATTCGTTTCCATTTGATCCTCTCAACACAAGAAAACTGAAATTAATTTGGATTTTTTAAAAGGAATAAAAGATAAGCTGTATGAATGCACGAAAGTAATATAATGGAAATGGTTCTCTTTCTTTTGATAACAAATGGATAGCTGATTTCCTAATATCATTTAGGATTTACCATGAAGAGGGATGAGATTTTAAGAAGTTATAAACTGGAAGGAATTGATGGATTTATGACGATCATACATTTAGAATATTTTATAGCATCTATTTCATTTAATTCTATTAATTTTAAATTCGTCTGAAATATATGCAAGTAATTGCTGAAAGAAATGAGATATAATTTCTATAATTTGGGATAAAAATTATAAAATATTATTCCATTATTAATTGATATTGTGAGTGTAAGAAGTTGAAATTGAAAATGATAGAAGAAAAACAATAGAAATGAAATTAAAATTAAAGAAAATTTATTTTATAAAAATTTCTTCAACATAGATCATTTTATAAATACAAGCATAATAATAATAATAATGTCAACGACAGTGTATCTGAATTTGAAGGACGGGCGAGATTGTACGATTTGAGAAGGAATGAAATGGATGGCATTTTGGGTGACAAAAATGATGTCACCTCTTTTGTATGGATTAATACCGATCTATACATATTACACAAATACACAAACACATACACACACACACACACACACACACACACACACACACACATACAGATACACAAACACATACATATACACACACATATGCACACACAAAATACTACAGAATTTTAATAGAGGTTATACTTAATAGACGTATATTTAATACT
>CAKAEH010001398.1:0-67969 GCA_916381525.1 Cercopithifilaria johnstoni
TTCCCTGCTCACGTGCCATTTCGATTTGTATCTCTTCCTTAGTGTTCGGAATTGCGTGGAAATCAAAGCCCTAAAAATTTGAGACATTCGTAAACAATGAAATAAAAGCAGAACAGATTTGAAGCCAGAATTTCTAATTTCTAAATTCTAAATTCTAATTTCTAAATTCCTAAATTCTAAATTCCATTTGGCAGCATTTTCTTCTTTTTTTTCTATCAGACTTTAACGATTATGTATTGTTATTTACAAAATGCTATTAATTTATGAATTGCTAATTTTAAAATTTAATGATTTGATAAATGAAAAAAGAATTCTCATTGTAAGCTATATTTTATAACCGGATCCGGATTGTAATACGATAACATTCGAATTTTAGAAAAATAATGCTAGAAAATAAATTATTTACAAATAATGATGAAATTAAAACAAACTTGATAAGTGTAGTAGCTACCGGAATAACTTGTAGTATAGCCATCTCCATAATGATAAACATTCTTATAAGCCATTCAATGACTAATATTGAATCACTCACTGTTTAATAATCTGATTAATTTCATAAAACAAAAGTTAATTCAGTAATAAAATAATTAATTTAATAATATGACAATTCATCGATGCCAATTTATTCGATTCTAATGAATCGTTCATAAAAAAACAAAAGCCATGTGCCGCTATTTTAAAAAAAGAGAGAAAAAAAGATTAAAATTAAAAATGTTCAAATATTGACATAAAATAATTGAAGTGATAATAGTAGCAATAATTATCGATTAAAGGTGGTTTGTTGAATGATAGATGAATATGCCATGCTTTCTTTACATTGATGAAAGAAGAAGATGAAGAAGGAAAGGAAAGGAAGGAAGGTAGGAAAGGAATAAGTTACGGTTGGAAAAGTAAACAATACGATGTAAATGTAAATAATGTAGAATGGATTGAATTAGAATGTTGTCTTATGAGATGGGATGTCTATTAAAATGTGAAACAAAAGATTTTGAAAAGAAAATGAAATAATTGGAAATAAACGAAAATATGAAATGAATATTAAGATAGAGAGAGAGAGATAAATGAGAGAAGAGGAGAAAGAAATGGAAGATAAAGTTAAACAAACGATCAACAAAAAAGGAATTAAATGTTGAAAGAGTAAAAGAGAGAGAGAGAGAAGGAGAGAGAAAGAGAAAAATGAAAATTTTGAAAACTTTCAATTTTTTCGATTACATAAGACGAAGGAACAGTTTGATGCTTTATGTACAATGAAAGGTATGAATGCTTGTTTGGTTGAATGAATGCATTAACGGAAAAATCATTTACATTTCGACGTATCAGCAAAATATTACCAATCATTCGATTCACTTAGAAATTTGAATTGTATGTTACCAATCAAATATCAAATCAATCAATATTGCTATTTAAAATATATGGCATTTATTAAACGATCAAATTAATATTATCGCATAGTTATTTTTATCTTTAAACTTATATCATATCTAATTAATTGTCAACAAATCGTTCAACATTATCAGAACTAATAATCGGTATATTTATAAGTTTAAAATGTTTTTCTTCTTATTTTTTTTTCAAATTTTGTTAATATATATATTGGAATTGATAATTAGTAGAAAAGTTTGGTGATTGAATTGATAGCTTAAATCGATAAGAAAGAATATTTTACGATTTTAAATCAAATCGATCTTGTTAAATTGTCATATAATTCAATTTAGGTGGCAGCTGATACATTGGATAAAATGAAGCCGACATAATTCTTTTCATCGCAAACAAAAAGAATTTCTCATAAATTCAGATTAAAACATGTTTGAAATATACCGCAGATAACTTTTACAAGCTAAGAGTAATATAATAATCGATTAAAAGTGATTGTTTATAACGTTAAGAGGATGAAATAAATCAGTTTGAAATTTTTTTAATCACATAAATTTTTGCTATTATAATAATAGCTTGTTCATAGCTTTAGTTTATTGAACATTAAAACTCAATTTAAGTTAGCTTTTCAAATTTAATAATTTAGTAATTAATTTTACAAAATTATTTCAATACATGACCTTTTCCTATTCCTATTTATGTCGTTAATAGATTAATTGAAACAATTTGATGAATGATATTTGAGAGAAATTATTTTAGTAATACTATCCATATATATATTTGTATGTAACAATTAACCGATAAAAATGCTGAAATGACCAATCAGTCAATTGTAGTAATTCTAGCAAACAATTTATCAAACAACATTTTCTTCATTTCGATATTTACAATATCATTTAATTTTTTATTCATTACAGATATTACTCCAATTTAATGCTCGCTGATTGAATATATATATATATTCAATTATTGATATGTATATACGATTGATGTTAATTTGGTCAAACAATTAACGGTTCAATTATTTGAATAAATTTCAATTTAATTATTTCTATTATTTATCGATAGATTGAATTTTTGTTTTGCTTCCATTTGAATTTTTAATAATTTTCTAAAATTTCATAGCAGCCATTTGAGTGTTTAACGCTATTTTAATCGATAAATTATGCAATTAAAATTATTAAATTCATTTATTTGTACGGGAAATTATAGATTTTACTGAAGAAAGGTATAATTTGGAATAATTTAAGAAAAAGTTTTTTTTTTCTTTTTAAAAATAATTGACAGATTGAAAGATAGGAAAAACAAATTAGCAAATTGGAAATGATTAAGCAAATAAAAACAAAGGAAAATTAAACAAAAGAAAATAAACAAATAATATGAATTCATTGAATTAATTATTTAATTTATTTTTAAATTATTTTTTTAGCTAAAATTTTTTTGCAGAAAATTTCGTTAATTTCATTAAATGAAATTTAATTTCTTCTTATTATCTATCAATCGAAGATTTATTTCAGGCTTATATGATCGATAATAGAAAAGTTTCATTTCTTTCGTATTTCATTTCTTTTTCTAGAATGAATCAGAATAAGTTAGCAAATTGAATAATTTCTTTTTTTTTTAGACGAATTCAAAATATTTTAATATTAATTAACAATTTTAATTGATTATAAAATATATTCAATTTTGGAACAATGAAATTATAATAAATTACATTTCTTGAAATTAATGAAACATATAATTTATTCATTGATAAGTTACAATTTATTGTCCATTAACGTATTTTTCTGAATTGATTATTATTCGATGAATTTTTCACAAATGTTTCTTTATTAATTGATAGTTTATACTTTACAACAATTGTGTTAAATGCGTGTAAACATAATTTAATTAGTTGTAAATTTCATATTGTTTCTATAATAATCTAATTAATCAATTATTTTTTTGTTTATGCGTTTTTCATAGAAATAATAAACTAACTGATTTGTTTCGTTATCAAAACTCATTACGACGATCCGATGAAAATATTACGACTGCTTTCTAGATACAGTTATTTACCAATCTTAAAAAAAGATTCATTCTTTTCAACTTCGTGGTTATATTAAAGCTATATATCACTATACCCATCAAAATATATACAAAGATCTTTTCAACTTCTCACAACTGAAAGGAAGTAATTCAATTTCTTCACAATTTCACATTGTTACCAATCGCCGTAGATGAAAATTACATTTGAAAAAAAATTTCGCTTAGAAATTTCTTTTAGTACTTTTGAATGTGTTTCAAAATATTTTGATTTTTAGCAAAAAGAGAAAAGAGCGATTCGAATATACAACCCAAACAAAGTTTTCAACATAATTCCTTCAAATTTCATAAATGAAAATACATTAACGCGTCATCGAAATAATAATTCAATTATGAGAATGCAAGCATTCGTTAAAAAATGAAGTAATTTCACTGAATTACCTACCTATCCATTCAAATTACTTTCAACATTTTTCTACACCGATTTTTTATTATAATAAATGGATACATAACGATTGTAAATAATAATGCGTTTTGCTCCTTTCCTTATATCGTCGATAAATTGATGAGCTGAAAAGAATTCGTTTTAATTTTAACTTTTTAATAACTTCAATTGATATATTTACACTATTTATTTGCTGAATAATATGATGAATATGATTGATGTTGATATTCAATTAAACAATATGCATAATTATTATATCATGCAATAATATTGCTAAATTTAAAATACAGTAGTAAAAATACAGTAGTTGTTTTAGGTTACAATTCATACTACCTATATCATATTTCCAGTTTATATATTTCATACTTATGACATAGTCACGTTATGTAATGGATACGTTGTTATCAAATTTTTGATATTTCAATAGGTTATCATTTATATTATTACTTACATATCATATATATTTTAGGTTTAAAAAAAAAGATCATTTTTTTAAAAGACTTCAAAGAGAATCATTTCTTTCATTTTATTAAATTTATTTTAACATCTTTTCCTCTATGCTATTTGTCTAAAATGTAAATTCTTCTTTACATCAAACTTTTCATCTTTCCCTCATTTCTTCCTCTCTTTTTTATTATTATTTTTGTTGGCTCTTACAGATATGAGAGCAGCTGTTGGCCAGTTGTCCTGAAAATTATGATAACAAAACAGGAGAGAGTGAAAGTGTTGACTCCTTGAGGGAAAAGTTCAGTAATGTAAAGCAATATTTTTGCTTTACATTACTGAACATTCAAACTTTTCCAATCCACCTTTCCTACTCCATCCATTTCATTTATTTCTCTTGCTCTGCTTTTCAAAATTTTTAAAGATTTGAAATCTGCTAGCTGCAGCAATAGGCTCCATCCACGCATATTATCAATATCTATACTCTAATCGTTCTCATTATAACAATGCCTTTTTCCATATTTTTCTAATCCTATTATATATTTGCTTTCAAAAAAAAAGAACTATTATTATACGATATATTATTATTATTATTATCATTATCATTATTATTACTGTTATCATAGCAACTCATGAAAATTGCTTGTATGGTGGTGTTTTGTCATATTTTTACGATTGTCACTAATTGCTACTTATTGGACCATTTTTTAATTTTATCAGATCTTGCCAACTGCGAACTTACTCGAAGGTAAAATTTTCGTTATTGCTTATTCATTCTAGAAGCTTTGTTAATTCATGAATATAATCCAATGGCATATAGAATATTCGAAATATTTAAATGCATAATTTTTAGTTCAAAAAATTCAAAGCGTTAACTTTGAATTTTTGGTTTCAGTTCCGCTTAAAATTACTGTAATTTATGCTCGTTGTGTTTACTACAACCTGTCGATAAAAATTAATTTTCGTGAATGTATCGGTTTCGGTCAATTACATTTAGTGAGTCCTCAATTATTGTCTATTCTATCTTTTTAATCCTTTATTGAATAATTAGTAAATTACTGAATATATTCAAAAATAATACTATCAAATGTGAATTTAAAAATAGTTGGTGAAGTTTTTCAAATATTAATTGAATAAATTCAGTTTTCTAAATTTTAATTTACTTAGACTTTTGAAAAACATTGTAATAATTTGATGTAATATTGGAGTACTTGAAGAAATCAAATCTTTTGCCATTGCTGCAGAAAATATAACGTTATAATAATGTAGAGAGAAATACAAAGAATAGAGTGTGCCATAGAAACTAAGTTACTAATTTAATTATTAATGAAGTAAATAAACAATGAAATATTACGATGAATAATACAAAGAAGAGAAAGAAAGAAAGCAAATAGCGAAATGGTATGATAAGAAAATTTAATTTATATCTTAAATTTATACCAAAATGATTAAGCATTACATTGAAATGAAAAAAATGCAAACGAATGCATGCAAATAAATGATAACAGTTTTATTTTCTTTTAATAATTAATATTGAATTTCCAATATATTCTATCAAAAATTATCGCATTTTTTTTAAAGTATTAATTAATTAATTAATTAATTAATGATTCATTTAGTAATTTGTTTATTAAATTCATCAATTAATTTAAATATCACACATTTCAAAATGTTTTAAGTTCAGCATTGATTTGCAAATCGTAGAAAAGATAGAATTTCGTCGTAATAAAATTATTTTAAGTTTGTTGCAGAATTTCTTCTTCGTCATATGTGTGTGTGGCGTTTGTGTGAGGAAGAAATGAAGTGCAAAATGCAAACAGTCTATTTATTCCTTTTTACCACTTCGAAACCAATATGAAGCGTACTTTTTCCTTTATTCTTAAAAGATGAAGAAGAAGAAGACAGCTGCTAATCTAAGATAGATAGATAGATAGATGCTAAGATGCAACTTCTACTCCTAAAAATCATTCATTCATCAAATATTTACATAACTTTCATTTTCTTCCCTTCTTCTCTTCTTTAAAACTTTTACTAATTTCGACTATTATCATTCTCTTAGTTTCAAATACTCTTTGCATTTTTTTGTATCTTTCTTTTTCATCAATAATTAAAATAACATTTACAATAAATAAAAATTTTTGTTATAAATCTTTTAACATACCGACCGTTAGAGAAACATTAATTTTACAGAAAGTATTTTATATTCCAAATTTTCCATATAAAACAATAAAAGCAGAAAAAAACGAACCATAAAATATTTCTTAATAAATACTTTGAGGTAAACATTATTTTCATGTGGTATATATATAAATATATAATTTGCATAATAAACAAATTTCTTATACAATTTCAATGTATACTAAATCGTTTGAATGTAAATATAAATACAAATATATTTTACACTTCCATACATTTATTATTTGTACTGATATGAGGGAAGCTGGAAGAACTATCATCCAGAATTAAAATCAGAATATAATATATTTTAACTGAAACTAAAAATGATTTATTGATTTGCAATAAATGCGATATTAATTTTCATTACAATTATCTGATTAAGAAGTAAACATAAAATGCTATTTAATGTTGCAATATATTAATTTAAAAGAAAATCGTTAATTAATTTAAAAGTGTTAATTTAAAAGAAAATAAAAAAAAAATCAAAAACAAAGTAAAATTTCAAATTCTCTTTGTTTTACGATGTGAAATAGAATTTACACAAACGTTTTTTTGCTTTTTCAATTTTTTCTTTCTCTTTTTTTTACACCGAAAAATTTTTTGTGATACTTTCAACAAAGTCGTAAAATTTGAAATGCTATTTATTTTCAAACATTTATTTGCTTTTCTCTTTATTGTTTTATCTAATATTTTGTTAAATTAATTAATTAATTGTAATTTTCGACTTTGATAGAATTTTTTTTTTATCGTTTTCTCTAAGCAGTTTAGTAAGTAAATTGCTCTCAATGGAGATCATAATAAAACTATATAAGCTTTGATCCAAAATAAAAATAAGTAATATTGATAACATGATAAGTTAACGCGAATGCTTAGGTGCTAACATTTGTGGCGAATAATACTTGACGAGAATGCTTACGGAAATTATTCAGCAGGTGATACTTTATGAAATTTATGCATAAACTTCTTTCAAATGTCATAACATCCGGTGACAGCATATAATATGAAGTTTACGTCATAATTTTGAAATCTTGTCAATTAATTCAAATTTCAAACTTTCTATATCATCTCATCGTCATCATCATCGTCATCATCATCGTCATCATCATCAGCATCATCATCGTCATCAATCATCATCAATCATCATCAATCATCATCAATCATCGTCAATCATCATCATTAATTTCAACTTGTTCCAGTATCTGTATTTTTATTTCGGTTAGTGCCAGTCAATGCTAATTATAGCTTATTACATTTCTCTTATTTTGAAGCATATTTTAGCTTCTTCAAATCAATGTTTCTAAAATACTTTCATGTATTTGTCAAATAATGAACCATCAAAAATGACTTAAATATCGTCTAATTATTGATTAGTAATGTCAGTTAATACCCTTATTGCTTTAATTGTTTTAACGTTCAAAAATAGTATCGATACGATAGGTACGAAAAAAAGAGGGATGAAAGATGAAAACGAAATGAATGAATAAATTGCTGGCAGAAAGTTCGAAATTGATAAATATTCTTGTCGCTTGAGGCTACTGAAGAAATTATAGGCTCAAAAATAAAGAAAGGAAAACTTTTTACTTTTAACATTTAATTACTTTGCCACCCTTGTAATTATTCTTCTCGGAATAACAACTTTATCGTTTTTTCTCCTTTTAACTATCCGTTCTTTGAGAAATGTTTTATTCTTAGATATTTTCTTGAAGCAAATTCTCGAAACCTTTGCTACAAACTTTCTGATTACTATTTCATGAATTACACTGAAATCTGAACTTAGCATTTGAAAATTATTTCTGTTAAAACAGAAAGTTACATTTATCATTTGATAATCATTCAAACTGAAATTCATATCACAGAAGAGAATGTAAACTTTTATCTGATCTGAAATTTCCTGAAATTATTGATTACACTTTTCCTTCTCTTTCATTCACACAAAAAAAGTTTTTCTCTCTTTCAAATTATTCGAAAGGACTCATCAATGGATACATTCAATCAATAGAAGAAATTTCTTCTGATGGCTAAAGATGACAATTTCTGTATTGGTTGTCAACGACGATAACTAATATGTTCGTCGACATATCCAACAAGATTTCTTCAAGAATACCACTTCAAAATGATTTTTTTAAATGCCATTAAAATACGAATATTTCTTAAAAAAGAAAAAAGAAGCAAATTTAGAGAGAGAGAGAGAGAGAGAGAGAGAAAGGTAGAGGGGAAAAAAGTATCGTTACAGTTAAATATGTAAAATTAGGATAGTTTGGAAGAACATCGACTAAATGGATAAATTAAAATTTATTTTTTATCTTTTTTCTTCATTCCTCCACTTTTCCCATTGTTTTTTGTGATAATAATATATTATTTTATTCTCGCATATTTCAAAAATTTTATTAATTAATTTCAATCTAATTTAGATGCAAAAAAGAAAACTTTAACTTATTGAATTATTATAGTATTTAATTTTATATAAACTCAATATAGCAAATTTTTTCGTTTTGACGTTTTGACGTACATTCACGTTTGATACGATAATTTTGTATAATCTTATTTCCATAGATACCAGCTAAATCTTTGAACTAATCATTTTATCATCAATTTTTTTTCAGATTATGATTTATATTATTGCAAAATGATTGTAATGATTAATTATAAATTGATTATACAATTATTGTAAGAGACTTATCGCTCTGTTTAAAATCTTCTCTTTTGCTTATGTTTTGCAGAAAGTTTTTTTTTTGATAATTAATATATTTTTTAATTTTTGAAAAGTTTTCACTAAAAAACAAAAGTTTCCAAACAATTTAAATCTTTCCATTGACAGCTATAAAAGATTTCGGTTGGTTAAAGGAATGAAATTATATTAAACAAACTGTTAATATTACTATTTGTTAATCGTTTCCTTTTATATTATCGAATGTTCCGATGAAATATCGAATTAAAGTCTGTAATTATTGTTTATAGTCAATTTCAAATAGCTCATGATTTTATTTATCCAAGAAATAATGAAAGAAAAGGTAAATGAGTTTACAAACGTTACAAACATTGCAAGACCCTATTAAGGATCTATTCGCGTGTTTCAGGAGATTAAAATAAATATTCATAACCGATCCACACCTTAGTTTGAACAAATTAAACAAATTGGCCATTCTTTCAGGTAATTAAAAAACATTTCAGTACAACGAGAAATTACCATCCAATTTTGATTCGTGTAATTAAGATTAACTAAGGTTTACATGGGAGATTAAACTCTAAAATAAATACAAACCAAAAGTATCGGTTAAAGAATATTTGATATAAGGTGTGCTGACATAAAAGTTGAATAAAGCAAGTCAAACAAGGTGTAAGTTAAAGTCAAATATAATAGAAATAAAGCATAAATGAAAATAGATAAATATAAGTTAAATTAAAAAAGTATAACTAAATGATAGATTATAAGCCTAATGAAATAAGAATAAGGTGAAGCTAAATGTGTAAAATGAATTTAAATGTGTTAAATACGGTAATTAAAATTGGGTGATTAAAGTAGTAATTAAAAATGCGGAAAACTTTTGTTTTGTTCATATTCATATAATTTGAAATTTTAATATGGTAATTAAAAATTTATTTGTGATTACCTGTACTGATTAAACTTTAGTTTATAGGAAAATTATTTAATTTAAGAATCAATCATTGTAGCATAACTATGCCAAGGAAAAAAGAGAAAAAGCACAAAATTAATTGAATTTAATATTTGAAAGAGAATTGAGTAATATTTTCCTCTTAATCAATTAATACATATATTTTATTAAGCAAAACATTGCTTACTATCATTTACATAATGATAACATTAACATATCTTATTTAACTTATACATCAAATGGAAAAAAAAGTTTAGTGGAATTTTAAAATTTAAAATTTAAAATATTTCTTAAATAAATATTTTCTATAAGTCTTACATGACTCTTTAGAATAATTTTTATTTTTCATCTTTTTTACAAAATACTTAAATGAATTGATTTTCGAATTTGTTTAAGTTGACAAGAAAGAAGAGAGATTTTTCGTATTCTTAGGTTGATAAGAGAAGTTAAAGAATATATAATGTAAACAATTGGGGTTTTTTCTTTGTTTACATTTCATTTCTCCTCATGTATCTTTTTAACTGGTAAGAGTTCGAAGATTTCTTAAATTTTACTCAATGGAAGAATGTCAACATAGTTAAAAGAGATTCTATATCCTCTTCTTCATACGAATTAAATCAAAAGTTCCATTATGATAATATGAATAAGTCTGTACAACTGCTTATTGAAAGTATAAGAAAAACGAAATTGAATCCGATTTCTCATTTCACGGTTGCTAATCGGATTTTATATCTGTTATATTATTTCGGATGAATTCAAGATTTCTCAAAAGGTTAGCACAAAAATATTTTCCTTTCTAAAATTCGGCATTTTCAATCAATTCGTTATTCTTTGAATGGAATGCTACGATTCAAATCCCATTGAAAACATTTCCGAAATTAACAAAATTGGTTGGGAAGTTCCTATTTATTGATATAAGCAATTTTGTTGTAATCGTTTACTATAAAAATCATAGTTATGAAAAGTTTCTTTCCCAATTGAAGCGAATGCAACAAAAATCACTATGAAAATAAAATACTAAACAAATAGGAATACTATATTTATGTTCTTTTCATTTTTAATATTGTATTATCATCGTTAACAGAATGATTGATATCTATCTCTTCAAGTTTTTGATCTCTTTTGAGAATTGTATTATCGAAATCTTATCTTACTTAATGAACCATTTCAACTTATTGTATTATATATTTTAAATTAGCGAACAATTTTATTATATCCTATACTTTCCGAAGTAATAATTTATTATTATGCAGAATCCAATATAATTAATTACTCGTAGTAATCATTAGATCAAAGGATAATAAATATTTTTTTAAAGCAATCAAAATTGAAAACTTTTTTAAGTAAGCTAAATCAGTGATAAAAATATGATGAAATATAGTTTTGAGGGAAGAAATCAAAAAAGATTCAAAAACGCTAAAAAGAAACACTGCAGCATATCAACCGTATATTATCTGCTAAACAGATAGATGTTCCGAATAGAATAGTAAATGATAAGTATCGTAAGCTTTTGTTGAATAATCAAAATGGTGCCCTGTTCATATGAAGTAATGCTAATAGTAACGAAACGCATGGCACTACAATTCGGAAATTGAAAGATTGCGTTATCGTCAATTACGAAGGAAGAAAAAAATAAACTTATTTAAATGAGGTACTTTTTCACCTGCCAATTTATATGGTAAGCCGATTAGAGAGTAGCATTTGCTTGCAAGCGATATATTGAGCATTTGTCTGATTTGTTTAATAAATAAAGTTAATTTTACTCAATTTTCAAAAATTCGTTCAAAATCAATCAAATTTACGGAAAGTTTTGATAAAGAATAAATAATAGAAGTTTTCATCGAATTTCGACCTCAACTAATCGGACTACATTGAACCGAACCTTGCCCCTTCCTTTTCTCAAGGACGAATTCGGTCAAAAATAGATGGAATTGGAAATAACGATGACGATTTGGGCCGCGCAGTCACTCGTTATATTTTGTACTCTCTGATAACAAGAGGTTTTTTATTAGATATTCATTTGATCCTAATTGTGGGTTTTGTCCGAGGTTGAGGGTGATATTCCTGCGAGTAATTTCTGATATTTACAGGTTTAAAACTGATCTATAGTCCTTTGCAGTTAATCTTTCATGTTCAGTCTTTTAGAATTTGCTTAATGCAAAATGTATGTTTGCGTGTTTTACAGTTCATATTAAGGATAAGAGTATTCATATCTGTTTTTTTTTTACTTAAAGATTAGTTGGAAAATTAAGGATATGTTGAATTCCTTGCAATTTGTTTCAGATGGAAACATATTCAAAAATTTGATTGGCTTTTAGTCGTTAGTCTTTTTAGTTGCCTAAAATTTCTGTTTTGCAAGTTAAATCAATCGATAATCGATTGTATATCACTTACTTTAGTCTATTATTCACAAAAGCTGGGTCATATTAGACGGAAATATCATGATGACTCATGTTTGATGAAACTAATTTTTAGTGGAATTTAATTGTCCACTTTAATCGTTGTTATATTTCGTTAAAATGGAGTTAAGTTTAACGAAATTCACTTCATCGGAGATCAAATTTACGACTACTAGAAAATTTTGTTCCCAAAATCTCTCTGCCCGTCTACATCCTTCTATTTCATATTCATTGTCATAAAAATATTTAATTTTATGCCGTAAAAATGAGTTCTGTTTTCGGCTAGAAGGATCTCTTTGTTTTCTTATTTTTAAACTGTTAATAATAATCTTAAAATACAACTCAAATATTGCAGCTTAACAGACAAAATTATCAAGTTTTAACGGACAACTTCTTTCATTTTTCAGAGTTATTTAAAGGACTGAACAGATTAATTTGCGATTCATTAATTTGATCCCTTTGTTTCCTGATGATATTTTGCGAAGCAAAGAACGCTTCCTTTATGTATTTATTCATAATTCGGGGAGTTCATAATACTGTCCGTTTATGAAGTGGAGATTTAAACATCTAAATTATTCATAACGAAGGTGATATGTTTAAACTAATTTAAGAAAAAAGTAATAATAAAACATGAATATCTGCAGAGAGATATGTGCACGACATATGTAAGCGATGATATCATAACGCTAACGTGGTTGACGTCAATAAAACTACTAGAAAGGTATTGAAAATTCACATGACAAGGCATACATTATATATTCTAACTGCGTATTGCGCCAGTTTTAATTTATTTGTATATTTTATATTCGCCTTTATCTTATGTGAGATTTTTTTTGTTTTATTGCGTTTTAAATTTTATTTTCAAGCAATATAAGTATTTAAATTTCAACTGTCTACAGGCAAATTGTTTGGTTCGGATGAAATCTTGGTAAACGTGTCATTGAAAGATTTCAAGAATTTAAAAAGTCAAAACGATATTTAAAAATCAAAACTACCATTAAGTGCAGTAACATAAATCGATAACTGATTAGAATATTCTGGATTATATGATTTGGAACACTTGAGACATATTTGTTATCTGATAAAGCATGATGAAAAATCCCTGTCGGTATATTTTTTCCCAGTTTGACCTAAATTTTCAGTTTTTCAAAATGAAATTTAAACACAGATATTTTGTTATAGTCGTACTGCTGAATTAAAGTAGAACAAGATAAAAAATCTTCCATATCAAATTCATATATCATAATTATTCCACGGCTTTCATTTTCATTTCAATGAACTATTCACTTATATTGTTTTTATATTGTTGAATTGCGACAGTATAAACTGAATGAAATTCAAATATAAAGTATAGAAGGTGATATGTACTGCGATTTACAAAGTGGTGGTATGCAAGTATGGAAAGTGTTATTCCACCACACTTTCTTACTGTTAACTGCGACAAAGTACTTATCTCTTGACGTTGAAGTAACGAGAGTGCATGGAAAGCGAATTGCATTCTTTGGAAAATTCATGTTGCGGAATTTGTTTGATTATTTTGGTGTTACGTAAATATTCCTTTTTGTATTTGCCAGCAGAGCAGTTTCCAAATATGATAATCTTTGAGTTCTTATCGTCGTGCCATTTGCCTTCTTATTCAGTATTCGTTTTTTTTGCTCTCATAGTAGGAAGTATGGGAAAGTATTTTAAAATTTGGTTAATCAATATTATCTGATGCATTCATCTTAGTTTCGACAAGCGGATAAGGTCATATTTGACATACGTGACTCGTATATCGACGTATAAAATGGGCACAAAATAATCTTTCCGTTAGATATTATCTTGTAATTACTTTTTACACATTTGTAGCCTAAAGGTCCTCCACTATATTAATTTTGATTTCTTTTTACTAATTTAATTTAAGGTCAGATTATTTTGATTAAAGATACTGATTGATGCTATAGTAAGAAACATAGAAATGATATAACATCTAAGATTGAAAGAGTGATTAATAAATTGGGGATGTTGATCAGTGGGAAATATTATTATTACTTTCAGTGCAAAGTGCATTCCATAAAGGTTACTCGCCAATAAACATTCAGACGAACGGCATACTAATGTATACGTACAACTCCGCGTTGATTTTTTATGCGTTGCCCTCATCGATAAAACTTTCGATATGTTTTTGACATCATGGTATTTGAATTTCAGTTTTGTTTCAGGGCGGAACAGCACTGAGACCAATATGGAGGACGCCCATACGAAATCAGCCGCTGAGGTCTTAAAATATTTCAATGTTAATAGTGATGTTGGCCTTACCGAGAAACAAGTCCTTCAAAACAGAGAAAAGTATGGTTCCAATGGTATGCACTTTTTTATTTTTTATGCTCTTTCCACCCAAATTACGAAGTATTTCCACATACAGTTGGAACTTCTTTTTATGTTTTGGATATTTTATACAAAACGCAAAAATATTATAAGTTAATGGTAGGTGTTCTTTTCGTAGCTTATATGTTTTACATACTTACATTCGCGTAATATTCGGACTTCTCTTCGATTAACCTTTGATTTTACATCTAAAGAAAGAATTCCGAATTCTCAGTGGTAGTAAAGCAATAAATCCCGAAAAATATTTCTTTTAATCAATAATCCTCATAACTACACTATATTTACATCAAACTGTATTGACAAATTCATCAAATTCTGGTCAATTGAACAAATCTTTTTGAAACTTTAGAATTGCCAGCCGAAGAAGGCAAGAAATTGTGGGAATTAATACTGGAACAGTTCGACGATCTCCTTGTCAAAATTTTGCTTCTCGCTGCTATCATCTCATTCGTAATTATATATTTTCTAAAAAAAAAATCAACTTTTGATATTTCATCAAAAATTTAACGGCAATTTTCACTTTCAAAGCTCCAACATGTTAGAATTTTTGATTTGTTTTCTCTTTTCTTATTCATATTGTAATTTTTAAGGTATTAGCCTTATTTGAAGAACATGACGATCAAACATCAGCGGTTACCGCTTTTGTCGAACCTTTTGTAATTCTGCTGATCTTAATAGCAAATGCGACAGTCGGTGTTTGGCAAGTAAGTTCTTAACTTCTTTTCACTAGCTTTTTACCAAGTCATCATTTGAGCATTGCAGTTTATGAGTTATTAATATCTTTCAGCAATCGGGAAAAGTTGAATTTGACTATATCTTTCAAGCAGTAAAAACTACTAGTGACTAGTACATTAATTATCCTAGTAATTATAACTCCTGGTATATTCCCATACTTTAGACGTGAAAAGAAATTTTATTTTATTTTTTGTTGGAACTGACAAATTTTTTATTCAAGAAAAGTGAGATATTAACACTGTTTCTAATGAAATACTGTCATTGAACAAAAGCGATAAGGCATTTTCTTCCATTTCACTTTCATGACGTATAGACTATAACGTAAGATGATGTATAGGTGGTGTATAGACATGTAGACATTAAGGTGTGAAGTGTGCTTCATATTGAAGTTTAATTTATCTTTCAGGAAAGAAATGCCGAAAGTGCTATAGAAGCTCTTAAAGAATACGAACCAGAAATGGCAAAAGTAATACGTGAAGGAAAACACGGCATTCAAATGATTCGTGCTAATGAACTTGTACCCGGTGATATCGTTGAAGTTTCAGGTATCTTTCAGAAAAAGAAAACTTTTCAAACTTTTCTAGATAAAAGTCTACGCTTTTTTCGGATAAAAGTTGTAGAAAATATTTCAAATTCTAAAAACTTATGTCGATGTAATGCTGTTGCTTTCGACCCAAATATTATTAAATCTTCAGAAAATGTGCCATAGTAATAGAAAATTATAATTATTAGTAAATTGGGAAAAATCGAAAAGTACCTAAACGTAAAACTATTGATTATTTTTTACTCACATACTCTGCCAAACTTCTAAAATCTATTGCTATTTTAAATCTGTCTGTTCCAGCGAAAAATTTCTTTATTTATTTCAGTAGGTGACAAAATCCCTGCAGATTTGCGTCTGATAAAAATTTATTCAACAACAGTACGAATCGACCAATCAATTCTTACTGGTGAATCAGTTTCTGTAATTAAGCATACAGATATTGTACCTGATCCAAGGGCTGTGAATCAGGATAAGAGGAACTGTCTTTTTTCCGGAACAAATGTTTCTGCTGGGAAGGTAAGTATAATGTTTGCAATTGTTAGCAAATTCATGAGACTGAGAAATCCGGATAATTAAATAAAAAAATTCGGAGTTAGTTGCCGAAAATGTGCAGATATCATGTTGGTATATTTTAGGCTCGTGGTGTTGTTTTCGGCATTGGGTTAAATACGGAAATTGGTAAAATTCGTACCGAAATGGCTGAAACTGAATCAGATCGTACACCACTGCAGCAAAAGCTTGATGAATTTGGTGAACAATTGTCCAAGGTATTATTTGCTTTGTTTTCGGCCACTATTTTTTTTTAATTTAAATTCTAAAAGCCTTTCGTTTTTCGAGTTTCAACAGCAATTTATTTATGGAAGGGATCTCTTGGTAAACCTATATTTTAGGTTCTAATTTTTTAAGTGGAGAACTCTTTAGGTTATTTCAATTATCTGTGTAGCTGTGTGGGCTATCAATATAGGTCATTTCAATGATCCTGCTCATGGTGGTTCATGGATCAAAGGTGCTATTTATTATTTCAAGATTGCTGTTGCACTTGCTGTTGCTGCTATACCAGAAGGTTTGTTTTCTCAGTTTAATGCTTTCTGCAAAATGTAATGAAAAGGGACAATTGTTTTGGAATGAAATGATTCGGGTTTGAATTAATTACAGTAACTCATGTTTCTCGCTTAATTGGCTTAAAAAATTTGGGAGTTGAGAAAGTGATCATATTGAAAATAAATGAATTATATCTACTTATCGAAGTGCGATATTACAGGCCTTCCTGCTGTTATCACTACTTGCTTAGCATTGGGCACACGTCGGATGGCTAAGAAAAATGCTATTGTGCGTTCTTTACCATCAGTGGAAACTTTGGGTTGTACTTCCGTAATTTGCTCAGATAAAACCGGAACACTTACTACTAATCAGATGAGCGTTTCAAAGATGTTTATTGCGAACAAAGTAACTGGAGACGATATTGATTTCCTCGAGTTTACTATTAGCGGATCAACTTATGAACCGTCAGGACAGGTAGCAACTTGATTTATTCCATTTAAATTCGTTTTTTTAACCTGGTTTGACCAATTTTACTGTTACTTAAAAAAACTTATTCATAGGTAAATATAGTCTTGAAAAAGCATTGATACCTTTTGTTACGAATGTTTCTTCCATAATTTTTGTGGTATTATAGAAGCTTAATAAGATATTTAGATAAATGAAAATTTTTATATACAGTAGAATCCTCTATGAATAAAAGTGGAAATTAAAAGTTTCTAATAAGATGGAATATTATATTTGCGATGAAACGATATAAACAGATTAGAAGTTGGGATTGATATCATATCTGCGACTCGATTTTTCTAGTGAAATGATATGATCAGGAGAAATGGATGTCACAGGTGAAACTATTTCTCAACAATACATTCTCATATTAAGATGAAAACCTAATTTATTTTCAGGTATTTCATCATGGACGGCAAATAAATTGCGCAAGCGGTGAATTTGAGGCTTTGACAGAAGTAGCGACTATTTGTGCAATCTGCAACGACTCTGCTGTTGATTATAACGAAGTATGATAGACTTTAATTTTTCCTTCTTTGCAACATGAAAGATTAAGCTGCATTATTCATTTGAAGCTTTTGGAATGTGATAATTCTTTTCATAAAATCATTTAACATGATTTGTTTAAGTTGCTTTTAAAAAGCTCGAAAAAATGCTTATCGATATAAAATATATGTTACATCATTTTGAGATGGCGTAATTATGAAAGGAATTCGTGGAATTTAAAATGGAGCGAAGTAATGAAAATGTTCGGAATGTTCATATTTTGATTTTTTTTCAGACAAAACACATGTATGAGAAAGTTGGTGAAGCAACGGAAACAGCACTAGTCGTTTTATGCGAGAAAATGAATGTGTATGGGACGAATAAAGCGGGTTTATCACCTCGCGATCTGGGAAGTGTTTGCAATCGAGTAATTCAACAAAAGTGGAGGAAAGAATTTACTTTGGAGTTTTCACGTGATCGGAAAAGTATGAGCGCGTTCTGTATACCATCATCCGGTGGATCGAATGCAAAAATGTTTGTGAAAGGAGCACCAGAAGGTTATATTCATTTCTTTTTCACAAGTTTATTTTCATGAATACCTATACTGTTCTCTTGAGCAGCTATAATAATCTAATCCAGTTTAATATATACACCTTGAGCTTATCGGAGACGCTAAGCGCTACCAAAATAACCCAGAAAGAATTACGAAGTGTCATTAGGACATACGTAAAGGAAAACTCTTCCAATAACTTTTAAAGTTAGCTCAGATGATAAGATATTCGACCTTGATATTGAATTAAGCAAAATCCTGGCCCAACTATCACAATTAAGAAATTAATTATTAATAGTTGTAAAAACAATTCGATCATCATTACGTGTAGTTTTCCTTTATGTATGTCCTAATGACACTTTGTAATTTTGTTTTGCATTTTTTCAGTTTTATAAATAAGCACATGTATGATTTGTTAAAAAGATAAAACTTACTTTACTTTTTCAATTGTTGCTATAGTTGGCAAACATCAATTTTTTGTTGTTTTTATGAACCCTTATTTCAGGTGTGTTAAATCGGTGCACTCATGTTCGAGTAAATGGACAGCGAGTACCATTAACACCGAAGATAACGCAGAAAATCGTTGATCAATGCACTCAGTATGGTACCGGACGTGACACTTTGCGTTGTCTAGCTTTGGGAACAATCGATAGCCCACCCGATCCTCGCACGTAATTTATTATCATTTTTTGAGAAGAGAAAGGAGAAGGAATAATGCTTAATGCAAAACTGAAATGTTTTTTCTTGCTTAGGTGGCATGATGTCCTACTTGCAATCATTTGTTTTAAATACTTTTTTCAGAAACCAATAAGTAGACTTCCGCTTTATGCAATTTTTGTTGTATATTTTAAGATTTTTAACACCAATTTTGTAGTATGAACTTGGAAGATTCGTCGCAATTTGTGCTTTACGAGAAGGATATTACATTTGTGGGTGTGGTTGGTATGTTAGATCCACCACGAGCCGAGGTGATTACCTCAATTAAGGAATGTAATATGGCCGGCATCCGAGTTATCATGATCACCGGTGATAACAAAAATACTGCGGAAGCAATCGGTCGTCGTATTGGACTTTTCGGGGAAGACGAAGATTCTACCGGTAATGACCACCATGATTTAAGAACTTAATTTCGTATTATTTACGTGAATCGTAAATGATCACTTGGAAAGGGATTTCTCTTTGGATAAAACAGGAAATCATATTTAGATTCCATCGTTTTCGTTGTTAACCATGACCATATGATCTATTAATTATCGAAATTATATCGTTTTGCTAAATTGCTGTAGTTATTATCGTTGTAATCATATGATAGCAAATATGACTGTGATCGTTCAGAATACAAAAACTTTATCATAATATGAAAACATTTCTAGGTAAGGCATTTACCGGACGGGAATTCGACGATCTACCACCAGAGCAACAAAGCGATGCATGCCGACGGGCTAAACTCTTTGCACGTGTTGAACCTGCACATAAATCAAAAATTGTTGAATTTCTTCAATCACATGGCGAAATTACTGCCATGACCGGTGATGGAGTAAATGATGCACCGGCATTGAAGAAATCCGAAATCGGTATAGTTATTCTGAATATTTGAGACTTATAAAAAGCGTTCTATAATATGATTTACTATGCCTAATGTCATATAATGCGTTTTAGAATATTTATTTATATTATTGAGTAATCAAATTGAAAATGCGGTTAAAGGAATGGAGGAATTCTCAAGATAAAAGATAAAAGACAGAAAGTTTAAATAATACAATATTTCCTGTTAATTAACGAGACAAAATATTGCTTGTTTTTCAGTTTAAGTCACGCAATTTAAGCCTGTAACATTTGTAATATATGCATATAATCTGAAAAGGAAAAAAGGAAACAAATTTGTTTTAAGAATAGAAAGATGATTTTGTGATATCCTATCTATTCATAAGCAATAAAGACATACATGTGCCGTACAAACGTTAATGTTATTTTCCCAACCTTCCTCATGTTTTGAGGCCAAAATTTTTAAACCTCATTCTTTTGATTTTTGCTCAGAATTTAAGAGTCAGTGTTCTGATAGTTTATGCACGATTTTTATAATATTATCTCAGTCATTTTTAAATTTTCCTAACAATTTTCAAGAACTCTTATCACTACTAATATAACTGTTGCTTTTTTCTAACAGCCAATCATTATTTCTGATTTTAGGCATTGCTATGGGTTCAGGAACAGCCGTTGCAAAGACGGCATCAGAAATGGTTCTAGCTGACGATAATTTTGCGACAATTGTTGCGGCAGTTGAAGAGGGACGAGCTATTTACAATAATATGAAGCAATTTATTCGTTATCTTATTTCATCAAATATTGGCGAGGTTTCGAAATTTTAATGCATTTTTATCTCTAAAACGAAATTTTTTGTTTCAGATGTGTTATTTTTACTTTATTTTTCTTGAACAGAAAATCGCAGTGAAATCTACGTAAAAAATCAAGAAAATTTTTATTTTTATAAAGCCGATCCAACGCATTACATCCTGAAATGTTTGGAAATCAGAGATTTTAAAATTATTCCAAAATTTTTTCTCTTCATGCAGATGTTAATTTTGATATTAGCATTTCGAAATGTAGAATAATTTGAAATGATTTAAGGGTTGAAGATCTGAAGTCAATTGAAGCATAAACTGCTTTATCCTTTCCTCTCAAATACCTGATTATATTGAGAAGTGTCGAATCATGACCAGATGCTTGTAAACTATACTTGAGTGTATTGACTAGTGAAAATGAGTCAAAGGATCAAAATCCTTGAAAGTAGATAGTGTGGATCTTATGATTATTAAGTAAAGTAGACTCTTCCAGGTTGTATCAATTTTCCTGGTAGCGGCATTAGGCATACCTGAAGCGTTAATTCCTGTGCAGCTGCTATGGGTAAACTTGGTCACCGACGGTCTTCCAGCTACTGCTTTAGGTTTTAATCCTCCGGATCTGGATATTATGGACCGGCCACCACGTTCTGCTGGAGAATCACTTATTTCTAAATGGCTTTTCTTCCGTTATATGGCTGTTGGATGTAAGTTTTTAGTATTATAAAAAAATGGCTTATAAAAAAAAAAACTTTCGCTGATGTTAAAAGTAGGCGAGTATTTTGACAATTAAAAATCATAGAATCTTACTACAGAGGAAAAGAAAACTGCTACTCATTTCATTGGTTATCATTCTACTCAGGTGTCCATTATGTGATTTTTTAAGTAATCTTCTGCACTGAATTATTGGATTATTCGAAAAACTTGAAATATTGTTGGGATGAGCTAAAATTTATTGTTGACCCTCATTCGATACTGTTTTATACATCTTTTCTCTCTTTTCAGCATATGTTGGATTGGCAACTGTTGGTGCAGCGATGTGGTGGTTTTTGTTGTATGAAGACGGTCCACAGATCACTTATTATCAGCTGACCCATTGGATGCGGTGTGAAATTGAACCAGAAAACTTTAACGATCTTGATTGTGCTGTTTTTGAAGATACACATCCGAATGCAATGGCGCTTTCAGTTCTAGTTACGATTGAAATGTTTAATGCATTAAATAGGTTTTTTTTTTTTAATTTTATTGCAACGAATTTTTCTATCAATGTTAAATTAATAACTAGATTTTATTTGTTCTAGTAGATCTTTGATTCTAGATCCAGAAAGAAGTAAGTAGGAAAACCTTCCAGGTCTATCGAAATTACATTTTAACTTTTTAATCTCGTATGTAATGGATACGTATGTAATGTAAGCCTCATCGTAATACATTGTTGGGATCAAATTAGGAGAATTCCTCGATGATACTACCAGTAGTCAAAATATAAATTGAAATATTCAAATCACGATAAAATATATGATAATTTACAGTTTGTCGGAAAACCAGTCTCTTTTGGTAATGCCACCTTGGAAAAACATGTGGTTGATGTCATCGATAGCTCTATCGCTATCATTACATTTTGTTATCCTCTACGTGGAAATCTTGGCAACGATCTTCCAGATTACACCGCTCACAGTAGTGGAATGGTTCGCAGTGCTGAAAATTTCATTTCCCGTTATTCTTCTTGATGAAGCCTTGAAATTTATAGCTCGGAACTACATCGATGGTGAGGTCGTTTGCCGTACTAGTGTTTATGATGAAAAGCCAATCAAAAAACGTGTGTCACATGTCCTAATTACCATTGTTATGCTAACCACGATTTGTGTTGGTTATTTTTACTGGCTTCTGAAACCATATTTTCCACAGCTAATGCATGCTATTGGTAAGAATCCACAGTCGAATCCAAACAGTTTCCATTTACATTCGCGTGGTGACTTATGATAAATAAATTAATGTTTCTCCTGGTGTTTTTTATGTGGGCATTTTAACTAACAACTAAATACAACCTATCAAAGCCTGAGTGTTTCTCCATTTGCAGCATCTGAGAAATATAATGATTCGTCTTCTATAAGTTATCATGGGAACTATAGAATTTAAGTATTTCATTATTAAACGCAATTCTTTGGCACCATCGTGTTTATTTTAACATATTTAATTTAAAGAATTTTCCAAATTTGATGGGAAAGACTTTGTTTTTTGAATCTGGTGTTAAAATTTTTGAAGATTGGATTACTTTATTCACTACATCTTTTTTTGCTCCTTCTTAATTCCGTTTCCTTCATCTTTCTTTTTCTCTTTAAATCATTCTGCTCAGTTTTCATGATCTATACCTAGAATTATCACTTGGAAGAAAAACGGAAAACATAGGTTATGAAAAATAAAATTTATCAAGTAAATTATGGTTTGTTTTCATCTCTATTAATATTTATGTTAGAAGTGCTCTTCATTTTTGTTCGGCTTTTTTATTTGTTATATCTAACTTCAATTTCTTTCAGCTATTTAACTAATTCTCACTTATTTGAACATACAGAAAGCTTCTGATATATTTCTTTTCCTTTTTTCTATTGGGAAAATAATTTATTAGTTTTGGTGCTCAATAATTGTATAGTGGCAAAATACATCAGTAATTTTACACTAACGTAGCAATATCGATTTATCAGATGTAGGAAAAATATTAATTCAATTTACTTTATTTGAAATACAATTCGAAGAAGATCAATGCATATACTCCGTTGAGCACCATTTTGTTGAATTCTAGCCGGAATCAGCGTCTTGTATTAATGATTGAACTCACTATCTGGAATGGTTTGTCTAATTATGTTAGAAATGGTATTTTTATGTTGGAAGGTATTTCTGTCTTTATA
This sequence comes from Cercopithifilaria johnstoni, assembly GCA_916381525.1. Lineage (NCBI taxonomy): Eukaryota > Metazoa > Nematoda > Chromadorea > Rhabditida > Onchocercidae > Cercopithifilaria > Cercopithifilaria johnstoni. The sequence goes on from CAKAEH010001398.1 coordinate 23,949, forward strand.
TTTTTTTCTCGTTACTTCAAAATATTTAGGTGAAAATTTTCATGATTTCAAAGATTCTGCTAAAAATTATTGAAAAGTTTGCATATAGCAAAATGTTGGAAAGGGAGTGGTAGACACGAGATGTTTTGAATAAATATCATTCGCAATATTGGATGATGAGTTTGCGTATATATCAAACAAAATAGTTACCAATCAAATCTCGAAAAAAGTGAAAAGTTTCATTGGAAGTATTGTTGATCAAAATGCAAAGTTTCAAATAAGTAAGCTTCCAGCCCATATAGTTTGTCTTCTTCAGAAATAAATTATCACCTATGTTTTTTTAGAAATTTATAATATTTCACAACAAATAAAGCGTCAGTGAATTTTGTACTTTCATTGTTATTTATTGTTTTTCCCTTTTGTTTTTTCGTTTTACTAGAGAGTATTTATCATTATTAATTGATTTAATTTATGATTAAAAAAGCAAAACAGATTTTTCTGTTTTGCTTTTTAATTTTGTTGCTTCCGTCATAAATTATCATGTGAAATACTGTTTAATATGCATGATTTTATCCCATCTGTGGATCTTGCTAACAAAATAAATTTCAAACCGAAGTGCTAACAATAAACAGGTTTCCATTTTTAATCAGAAATTAAATGAAAATTTAAAAGTAGTAGTGAGCCATTGATTGCTTGCTTGCACATTTCTACCCTAAATTTCATTTCAAGCCAATCGATAAGCGAGAACACCATATTATGGATCGTTTTAATGCAATATTCAATGAATACTCGTAAACACGAGTATTAATGTTTGCTGATCATAAAAGGGTCTACATCGATCTATAATTATCTGATGTAGAAAATTCTGGTAATCAAAAATTGAAAACATATGAGCTTGAGAATTCGCTATGCACTGGAAGATTCGAAAGAAGCACAAATTATGAGAATAAAAATTAATCTGTAATTAACGAATCCACGATCTGAAAATATACAATATTTCAACAAGAAGTGCATCAGTCTTAAAGCTAGGAGATAACTTAAGGTCGTTATGTCATCTTATTTTTACATTAATATATAACAGCGTATTGTAGAAAATAGCTTGTAAGAATAGTAGAGATTTTATTTTTCTTGGCAACATTTGATCAAGCTCTTGGCTTAAAAGAAATGGTTATTAAAATGGTTGTTTTGATACAGGTTAAATAATAAGTAATGAATAATGATTTGATGACTTGCTCAAGCTAAGATTTACAAGATGGGAAAATCTTAATTTTAAACGAAGCGAATGTGAACTATTTTAAATGCTTAATTTTTGATTGAAACAAATGAGATATATTTTCAGCACTTTCGGAAGAAGTAGTGAAAAAAGAATTGTGAGATGAAACGAGAATGAATATACAGGAGGAGAAACAAAAAAGTTACTATCGAAAGAAAGTTGGGATCAACTGGGATGGATGTATGCAGAAATATCCGAAGGGATCATTGTAGTAGATATATTTAACCTTTTATTTGTAAAAGATCAGGGATGGTTTTTTTTCACACGTTCCGTTCCTATATTTTCAGTGGTACTTATTGTTACTCATAAATCTGCAAGCTCTTATTTTCTCTATGCAAAATCACTGTCGTCTTTTGTATGCTTTCAAATTTTATCCTATAAATTCAATTTGATTTACAATTTCTGGATTAATTTTACTAGAAATTACTTAGAAATTAAAAACTTACTAGAAATTTTTAGGTTTTAGTGCTTCTTAATTTAATTAAATAGTGAGAAGTGAAAAATGAAAAGAGTAAAATGGAAATGAATAATAACGCGGGTCAGTAATAGTTCTTTAATCTTCTACCTTCATTAGTTTTTTTATTCTTTTCACCTTTATGAAGCAGATCTTTGGAATACCTGACAGATTCATTGCATTTCTTTCATTTTCTTCTTTTTAGCCTTTTAGGTACAAGGATAATTAATGGTAATAATTGTATTAATAATTTAAATTAAAATAATAGCTCAGTCTTGAATTTGTTTTCCCCTCTGATATTATTGTCACTCTATCAAATATGAATATTAATTAATGTCTTTTTGTTTTCTTTCTTTTAATACAAGCATTTCTTTCGCTTTTCTTTCTTAGATATTTAGCATAGATTTGAAAATATTTATGGTAGCATTTAGCATATCTGATTTTTTTCACCATCCTATATTTGTACTACTACTACAATTACACTGCAGCTTGTATCCGTTTCAGGCTGTCACCTTCCCAGAAGTCAAGTTTGGTTAACAATTCAAACTGATTAGAGTAAAGGATAATAAGTAACAACTTATCTGGCTTCTTATCATAACAGATAAAAAAATCTGAACGACAAACATCTTTGGCTCAAATACAGTTAAATTATTGGAAATTGATTTCATTGCTTTTCACATTTGCAATTTGCAGTGTCTTTTTTTTCTTCGTTCCACAAAAAGTATAATTTTTATTCACAACCATTTTAATTAATAAAAACAATGCTATCTGAAGAAATAATTAAATTTTTAAAAATTAAAATGAAAATTTTAGTCTTTCTTGTCTTTTTTTAAAAACCATCTCTCAATTACGCTCATTGTGAATAGGAAAAATGGTTAAATGTGTGCTTTGAGTGTTATTTTGATGAATAAAAATGGTAAATCAATTTGAATTTGAATTTTAATTATTCCATGAAAGGAATTATTGAACATGAATGAAAGAATGTTAAATGATGGGAAAAGATTAAACGATAATCATTCATCGTATACAACGATCATCACTTAATTGCCATCCCCTTACCACCAAATAATTAGAAATCTTTGAAAGACAGATATAATCATTAATTAGTTGATTTCATTTTCTTTATAAACAATTAGGAACACAGAATCAATGATATTTATATCAATAGAAACGTAATAGATTATAAGATAAGAAGAGATGGAAAGCAAAAAAAAAAAAGGATAATACGTTGTTAATAATAAATACTGTTGAGAAGGTTGTTGAGAAGGTATAGAATAAAGAAATGAAAAGGGAAAGAAATCATACGAGGATATTAGGACTGAATATACGATCATCATTATGGATTAACTGTTTCTTAAAACAGCGAATCATTCATGGGAATTGATAAGCGGATCTTATCACTTCCACTTTATGCCATCTTTCCTTACTGTTTCATTTCTTTTCTCTTATTGATTTCGCTTAATTTAACCGACTGAATTTAATATTAACAAATAAGTGGCTCAGTTTACCAATTACATGTGATATAACGAAAATTTATCAGTAAAATTTTCACAGTGAGTCATTAATGATAGACCAACTTGAGCCTTAATAGTAGGATTTAGTTGTAGCATAGAAAAGCTGTGCCACCACCAGATTGACGATTGTTTCAGATGGTTGAATTTCTGTTTTGGATATGTCAAACATACTCAGTTTAAGTATTTGTATTGGGTTTTCGTGATCTCTAATAGATTAACGCCATTAAATATACCGAATCATTTCGTATTTAAGTGTTCAATGTCTTACTGAATTATGCTTAAGTAGGTTTTAATTCAAAATTTCGAATAATTATTACTGAAAATTTAAGTCGCTTATTTAGCAGTGATTTGTAAAATTTCCTTCACTTAAGGCATCTCATTATGTCTTATTAAAGATCTCAATTTATGATCACTTCAAGTCTTCAATATCTAATCATTTAATCATTTTTTTAATTTAATCGTTTCTTCTATTTATACAATTTGCAGTATGATACGATATTTTATTCCACGTTACAAAGCAAAGGTATTATTAAACGTTATGTTTATTATGATGCTCGTCCTTTTCCTAATCTTCTATGCGCGTAATCTATTGCGGCTCCAATTACCTGCACGGAAAGTACGCACTTTCATTTCATATTTAAATTTTTCTAAATTTAAGTTCACTTCATCAACCAGATAAACAGATATCGCTAATACCCAATCCAATGGTCAAGTGTTCCGTTTTTCACCGCATTGGCCAACGACGTATTGCAATGAAGGACCAGACACAGTTTTGGTCACTGGAAAACGTCATTAGTCAGCTAGAGTTCTGGTCATCACCGGAAGAGCTAGAGTTCTGGTCACCCTGTTCATTAATCGAACACAGTTTTGATTATCACCGGAAGATGCATTGTTCTGAATGACCGGACATTTCTTATGGATGAAATGTTCTGCTTTTGATGAATTAAAGTTTTTTTCCTTCTCCTTTTTTAATTCTTAACACAGCGGGAGCACGGCGCCATGTTGCATAAAGTGCCGGATTATTCGAAGAAACGTCTGGGTCTCGGAGAATATGGTAATGGTGTATATCTGACCGGAAAACAGAAAGTACAAGAAGAAGCGGATATGAAAAAGTGGTTTATGAATGTGGTTGCAAGGTAATATCCATTTATTTTGACTTGCTACTTTCTTTATGTGAGAAGGATGTGTAGAAAATTTTCTTATAAATTAGAAAGATAAGGTTTTCTTAAAAATAATGAAAAAATGCCGAGGGTACTGGCTTAATATTACAAGATTATTGATGGAATTCTGTTGAAGGAATATTAGCATAATCAATAAATTGTTATCTGTTTAGAAGTTAAACACCGCTTTAAATTTGTAGCTTTCAAAGGGTAATATTGCTTGAAGCCTTTATAAAACATTATTTCATACAAATTATCATGATATAAGACGGAGAGTGAATGTTCATAATTATTACTAATATTGTATTATGCCGGTGTAAGTGCAACCATTGTAAATTAATAGAATTATAATTTTTCATGAAAATTTTCTGTTCATCAAACTTTGACAGGAATCAAATTGTTTGTGATGTGAAAAGTATAAATAGTAGAGTATCAATTACTTAATTTTAATCCGTTATATGCCTACCAGGTTGAGATTGTGATATATTACATACAGCTGATTACATATTCTCTTCAAATCACTGGAATGATTTTTATAAATTTCCATATTACCAAAAACACAAATTGGTGCAAAAAAATTGTTACAAGTTTTTTTTAACAATTTTTTTGCACCAATTTGTACCTCACCTTCAATTATCTGAATATCTGCATATTTAACATGTCAAGAATATGATCATTTCTACTTACACTTCTAGTGTTATTGTCATGTAATAACCTTTACTAAGCAATATTTACCTTTATTGCTTATTCATTGTGATTAAAATAAGATACTATTTTACTATTTTTAACATTCCTAAATGTCATCATTTCGTAAATTTTTTGTTTCAGTGACATGATATCACTAAATCGAAGTATACCAGATCATCGTCATGAACGGTGTCGTAAAATTAGTTATCCTGATAATTTACCAGTTGCTTCAGTAGTGATTATTTTCACTGATGAAGCGTGGTCACCATTAATGCGAACTGTGCATTCCGTTATCAACAGAACACCATTTAAATTGCTACAGGAAATCATTCTAGTCGATGATTTTAGTCAAAGAGGTTGTTTTCATTTATAATATGCAGTTCTTTATTACTAAACTCTAATTGAATATTTGTTTGCAGCAAATTAATAATATTCTTTGCTTTTTTCTTATGCTTTGTTTATTGTTGTTTTTGCAACATGGTTAGAAAAATTATTGACACAATATTGTTTGTGGGACAAATTAAATAGAAAAACAAAACAATTTGGACTAAATATTTGCTATAAATAATTTTACATTTATACCTATGCTTGTAAGCTTATTCCAACACTTCGTACCTTTATGGTGTCAATTGAATTTAAAAAAATGCATGAAAGGAAGTAGAAAACTATTTCAAGTTATCGCTAGAGAAAATATTCCTTATTTTCTTTGTGTTTGCATAAAGTATATGGGATTTTGTGCGAAATTTGAAAGGCTTGAAATTTGCGACAATTATTCTAGCTTTAAGTGGATTTCGATCACTTAAAATTCTTGTTGTTCGGCACTGATGAATTTTATATAAACAGCAGCAGTGTGGTCGTCCATGATTGAAATACTGATGGAGTTAAGAATTTAGACCTTTTAATTTCAGATGAGTTGAAAGGCAGATTAAAAGAATACATTAAACGCTTTGGCGGCAAAGTTCATTTGATACGGACACAGGAACGACAAGGTTTGATAAGGGCGAAATTACTGGGCGCGGAAAAAGCAGTTGGTGATGTATTGGTATTTCTTGATTCCCACTGTGAAGTATCAGAAGGATGGTAAATTTATTCCGTTATATTTGTTTGCGCGAGTATTATTGTGCATGCAAAAAGTTTATTGTCCAAGTTTTCGTGTAAATACTATCCGTAATCGTGCACATCTGTCTTGGAGATTCATTTGTCTCCACTTCTTACGAAGCAGTCATCCAAAAATCTGTGCAATTTTTGAAGTTTTCTTTTTCAGCATTAATGATGACACGGGATATTTATCATTTGCATATAATTGAATAATTGCATTCTACCGGATAAAATAATTTGAAAGAATTGGGATCCTTTTAATTTTCACTCAAGTCCTGAATTTGCTTGCAAGTTTCAATTCTTTGCGGTTTTTTTCAGGTTAGAACCACTACTGGCACGTATCAAGGATAATCGGTCGGCTGTTCTCTGTCCTATCATTGATCATATATCAGCTGAAACATTGGCTTATTCTGGTAGTGATCGTCCTGTTGATGTTGGTGGGTTTTGGTGGAGCCTTCATTTCCGCTGGGATCCTTTGCCGAAGGAAGATCGCAATGCTGATCCCACGAAACCAATAAAGTTCGTAAATTTATTTATTGGACTTATTCAGATCCTAAACTTTTTCACACAAAATAGTCTAAAATGAGCAAAATGCTCTATATTAGTGGGTTTCGCCTTCAGAGTATTCATCTGTGATTTTTTTCTAACAGCATGAAATCCATTTTGCGAATAGGCTTGTTTTTTCTAAGAGAGATGTCAAGTTATTATGATTAAGTGACATTTTCAGGTCTCCAACGATGGCAGGTGGTCTTTTGGCAGCAGACAGGTTATATTTTTTCGAAGTTGGTGGATATGATCCTAAAATGGATATATGGGGTGGAGAGAATCTTGAAATATCATTTAGGGTTATTTTTTAAGGGTTTCATCAAAATTTTTTTAAAGAAAAAACTTCTAGTTTATAGCATCGAAAAGATGCATTTACAGATAAGTGAATGATATTTTAACATTTTAGGGATTTCATCAAGTTTTCCATCAATTATTTGTCGACTATCTCAGGTGTGGATGTGTGGTGGAAGTATTGAATTTATTCCTTGTTCACATGTTGGCCATATATTTCGAGCCGGCCATCCATATAACATGACTGGGCCTGGTAATAATGAGGATGTACATGGCACCAATTCAAAAAGATTAGCAGAAGTGTGGATGGATGACTATAAGAGATTTTATTATCTTCATCGGACAGATTTGAAGGTAGATATAGGAAATATATGCCACAATTTTGAGTAGTCCCAAGTTGACTTTTTTCTGAATTACTTTTTCGTTTTTATTACATCTCGCAACAAAAATGTTTCTGTATGTTGCAACACCCTTTACTGATGTTGCAACATCCTTTACTGATGAAGTACTGATGTTTTTATTTCATTCATTTTTGATAGACGTTGTGAAAACTACCGCAAAAAAGTAGTAGTTGAAAAAATGTGATGTGTGTTTTCTCTTCAATCCATTTTTTTGGAGGACAGTTATTCATGTAACTTCCTGAAAGTGAATTGAATGAAACTTATATGAAAAGCCCAGAACAAAACGTGATACCTCATTTTCTTATACATATGAAGAAGTTATTCTCTCTGGTCATACGTGAATCATTTGCTGCTATCTTTGGAGACATAACGATGAAACTGGAATGAGGATTCGTGAACCTTTCTTTAAATCCTACAAAAATCAACTAGTTTCACCAAAAATTTTCCATTTTTTACTAATGTCTGTACATTATATGGGACATTATATGAGATTTTTGCTTTACAGAATAAAGACGTTGGCGATCTCTCAGAAAGGAGAGCTTTGCGTAAAAGATTGAATTGCAAGTCATTCAAGTGGTATTTGGAAAACGTGGCGAAAAATAAATTCGTTTTGGATGAAAATGTTAAAGCATTTGGAGCGGTACATTATTTACTTTCTAAGTTATAAATTAAGTTGATAGGTTGCGTTATTGCAAAAGATATTGAATGAGTCATTAGCAACATTCATAATATGTATGTATACAAAAACATACCGTTTATTAGTCTTCAGATTAACTTCTGGAAATTTTTTCAAGATTACATACTTTGTTTTGCTCATTGCTTGGCAAAAAGAATTATTATTGAGAGCACTTTGCATTATTAGAAATTCTTTGTTCTCCTTCAGGTTTTAATTTGGTAATTTTAGTTCCGAAATCCCTCCAGTGGACTTTGTTTGGATACACTGCAACAAAATGAAGACAAGGCTATATTTCTTGGGGTTTTCTCATGCCAAAGTGGTAAAAGCGAAGCTCAAGTATATTTTGAAATTTAGATAAGTTTGAAATATAATCTACAGTGTTCTGCAAAAGATTTTCAGAATTTTCAAACTTCGAAACATTTGTAAGGTAGTTGATATATCTTGAATTAAATAAATCAATCAGTTAACCTTTTTGCGTTTAGCTGTTTTCTTTGACAAATGATGGGAAGCTACGACGTGAGTTAACTTGCGCTAAAATTTATCAGAATACTATTGTGGACAACAAGGCAGCTGTTCAATTAGTGTATTGTGGAGAAAGTGAGAAAGAAGACAGATGGATTTTAAAGGTGATTCTATTGCTTGTAATTAAGTTTTTTGATCTGAAAAGTTTTATTTCTTCTCTCAAGGTATAGGTGAATGCATTTTGTTAGTCCTCGACTCTTCATCTGGCTGATATTTTTCACGAAAGTAAGAAGCGAATGTTTCGGGAGTAAGGGTTTTTATGGGTATAAGTTTGTAGGACAGTAGATCACTTTCATTGTTCTACAAACATCTACGTTAATAATTCAATTTTTTTAGGATAGCAAATTGCGAAACGAAGATGTGGATCTTTGCTTGGATGTGGTGGGACTAAAAAATAATGATAATATAGTTGCACGCAGTTGTACAAACGACTTCGATACGCAGAAGTGGGAAATCCTGGAGAGTAGTTTGTAATATTGCAATATTGTAATATTTCAAACTGTAATATTGTAAATTATAAAACTGTAAATATGTAATATTGCACTATAAAACTAATATTTTCAGTCATGGCTTTTACATTTTTACTTGGCTCTATAATGTAGAGTGTATTTTCCATGGATTACATCTCTCTTTTTAGGAAAAATGTGAAGGATACGTTTACTCATACATTTATTTGTTTTGAATATTTGTAGGTCTGTGTCTTTTTTCTTTCATGAAATTAATTATTTGGCTTAATTATCAGTTAGGTTATCAAAATCGGTAATGTTGCTGGATTGGTTATATTTTTTTGGTGCAAATTATCCGCTTATCGGTTGGTTTCGGTTACATAACATTTGAAATATGTATTTTTTATTCGCATTTCTGAAAAGTATGCAGTGACATCAATATCCCATTGGTCGATTATCCCACTGCACAGCACGCAATTGTCTTCACCAATTAATATCGGTCTTGGCTTACTAATGTTGAGGAAGGATTCTGGTTTCCAGAACTTTCAAAAATTGAAAATTAAAATCCGGATCAAGTATTTACCTTAATCCGGGTTTTGATTCCCAATTTTTGAATTATTTAATTTTCAATTAAATATTCTAGAATTTAAATTCATGACAAGTTAATAATTTTTGCATATTCTGTAAATTTTACATATGTACATAGCTTAACAAAAAGAGACTAGAAATTCTACATTCCTTGTCCATTGTTGTCTTAATTTGAACATCGGTCTTTGCAAAATAATTGCTCTGTAATTTCCTTCGTGATAGATTTCCTAATGTTTAGATTAATTTAGTTCTTCTATAGCATTTTCTAAAAAATTTAGCATCATATTATATTCATAATGCTGTAAATGTTGTATATGGAAGCCTCATGTTCAAAGTATAACGTTTGGAAAAGCAGTCGATTGATTTTTTGGAATTTCGTTTCTATCTGAGGCTCAAAAATGAAGCACAGAGTAATAGATAAGAGGAAAAAACAAATCAATCGATGCTCAGTTTTTTAGCAATACAAATTTGCAGCTTACTTAACAGTGGTAGTCACTAACTGTTTAACTCAGTCAAATTCATTGTGATAACTTACTGATAATTAATGTCTAAAAATAACGGCGTAAAAAGATTGACATCACCGACAAGCATTGCAAGAAGTTCAATACTTCGTTATTGCATACATACATTTCATGATATTCCGTTTTAGTTAACCTATAATTGTGGACCTCCATTCTAGAATTTGAGGAATAAAATACAATTATCCCCATTATTTTGCGTTGGATTTCATTAATGGTTGTATCGATTTTGAATCCAAAAAGTGTTTTTTTTTATTATGCTTAATTTTTGATTTCTGACACGGATGAGAATAGGAGTTTTCTCTTTACAATTTTCAACTCGTTTTCCACAGCTTACATATGTTTTGATAAAAGTGGCAAAAGTGATATTTTGAAAGAATGATGTCAGTCTTGTATGTATTCGTTAGGAGACTTTTTTGTGATGACGTGTTTCTAGGATTTGAGCTTTAGTTTAATTTGACGACTCTGCAGGAATGGCTGATGATGAAGACGAAGCGACGGATACAGTTTCTGTCAAGTTTCCCCTCACGGTGCAGTATTGTGGAGGTTTTCTATTTTTTAAAAATACAATTGTGGGCTTTAAATTCAAATCGAATTTTTAAATTTAATTTTAGTAAAAGTGTTACAAATTATGTCTTTCCAGTTTGCAGTATGCCGCTTGAATACTGCGAGTACAGTGGGATGACCGATAAATGTTTAAGTTGGTTAGAAGCTAATTTGCCGTCCGAATTCGAGAAATTGAATTTAACAAATTTAAAGGAGTCAGCGGATGCTGAAAAGAAACATCAGAAACGAGGTGGCAAGGTAGGCATTTCTTCGTGTTTGAGGTATCGATGTATAAGACATTCTGGGTGTCTGAGAGAAGGGTAGAAATTCCAATATTTTGGAATTCTGTATCATAACATTACTCCGCTAGAAAATAAATATTTGTGCAGAGATTCTGACTGTGCACAGATATATAGCTGACTATCCCAATTCCATAACTGATTGTATTATTGCTTCTTTAAATTTAGCACTAGCTGTTGGATAAATTGAAGGAAATAATGAGATGGCCCATCATGAACTTGCAGGTAGCTAATTGGCTAGCCATTTTATCATAGTTTTCCTTTCTTGTTTTTGTTTCGTTGATTTAAGACGTTACAGGATTAATAAATTAGAATCATGTGAAGATGATTCAAATATTTAGAAGATAATTCAAATATTTACAAAAATTTCTTTTACATTGTAGTATTTTGATCCGAAAATATTTCAGAGTTTAAAATTTAAAATCAAAGTATCACAATGGAGTTCAAAATTTGCTATTTACGATGATTTTGAAGTCAAGACTACAATAATCAACATTTTTTAGGGTTCTAAAATTGTAAACGAAAAAAATGCAGCGATGAAGAAGAATGTGGTAACGAAAGTTACATTACAACGAGTAGCTCGTGGAAAAAACAAATCCGTTACAGTGATCAAAGGGCTGGCTTCATTCGGTAATTTCGATGATATTTTCCTTTCTTTTTCATATTAGGAAGTTTCATTTTAACATATCTCATAGTTGCAAAAATATATTTACTTTTTTATTTGATTGGCTTGTTGAGGAGATTGCATTTAGAAAGTAAAAATTTCTTTGAGAACTTACATGGAAAGGAGAAAGAGCGGAAAAAGTTTCCGTATACGTTGACACTTTGCTTTCTATCCTACCATTTCACTGAAAAACTTTCAGATTCCATCCTTAATTAGTATGGACAATTAAGATTTCTGCCCTATTCATTTTATGTTTAACGATTCTGAAATATGTGCAAGCAATCTTGCTCATGATTCTTTAAATTACGATCTTCACACGTTAGGTTTTAGATTATATATGTTGGTTTAGCTGTAACGGAAATGTCAGCTTCGCAGATAATTAGATTTCACCAGTTATTTATTTGCAGATGTGGATTTGAAAGCTACCGCTAAATTGTTTGCTGGACGTTTTGCATGCGGTTCATCGGTAACCGCAACTGATGAAATAGTGGTGCAAGGTGATGTAAAGGATGAAATACTAGAAATAATAGGAACAAAATGGCCATTTATTGATTCACATTTAATTGAAGATCTGGGTGACCAAAAACGTTAAGTGTGAGGTAACTTTGAGTGCATTAACTGACATATTACATTCACTTCCATCATCAGTTTTGTTGTTTTTCCTTCGCTTTTATGTACTCTCATAGTAATAACTTCATAACTTATCGGAGGATAAATATTATGCATAGATTTATAAATGCTTTCTCTTCTGAACTTCTTCAAGATTCTTGGCATCTGAAATGGATTTTTGTGTTCATTTGATTGCGATATTCGGGGATTTTATGTGTTTAAAAGTTATTTTACGTATGACTGGTCAAGAGATTTTTTTCGTTTCCATCTCCATAAAATAATTTGGAGGTATGTAGTATCAGTTATTTAGAAAGATTTGCTTCATATTGGAACAGACATGAGGAAAATTTCATTTGATTTTATACCTAATATATATTTATATTTTACAGATAGATGCTTCTATCTTCATATGTGTCAGTACACGCTGAGTTAGTATGGGTAGCTGAGACTAGTTTCTTGTAAAAAAAAAACCAAGGAAGGTGTTTGATTCCAACGTAACAGATATTCAAATTTTCCCCGTTGCTCAGATAAAAGTTTTTATAAGGTTAACTACTGGTTTCTGAGGATTTTTCTCATTTCTATTTTTAAGTTCGAAGTTCCATACATGTATTTAACTGTTTTACCTTGTCTGTATGTAAAATGTAAATGTTGAAATTAATTTTGCTTTATAAAATTTGAAGTAACTGTTCTTTAATTCCGGAGCTCATCGTGTGTTTCGAGATACTGCAAATTAGTACTTCCGTTCTTTTTTTTGTGTATATAATTTTTTCGCTTGGCTTTGGCGTGCATTGCGCTCAATAATTTGAATATGCGGTATCAAAAAAGGCCACTTAGTAGAAATGTGTCTGTTTTTTTGCGCAACACTGCGTAAAAATGTTTTACTCTAAAGTTTTCTTCAAATGGTATTAGATTATAGAAATAAGAATTCGTGTGTTGGTTATAGATTGTTAGTTGATTTTGTAAGGTAGATCATTTGTGATATTGCGGCAGCAATAGTTTCTATTCAGAGATTGATTAATTTTATTTTTTAATCCAAATAATCAAACACAGCTGAAATAAACCTTTGGACGCATTTTCGGCTAGTTCTAACATATTGGTGATGATAAAACCAAATTTAATAGCTATCATTTCAAAAAAGAATAACGATGAGAATGCGAATTTTGCAGGGGGTCCAGTATATAGTAGTTTAGTGTTTTCTATACTTGAAGTATAAGTAGATATTTTATATTGAGTAGTCGGGATCTCTGGTGATTCTAGTAGGTATTAGTTTGCGTCGTCCGCATATTAAAAGTTCCAAAATTTCTATTGAAATAGCTCTGACTTGGTATTCCACTTTTCTAGCAGCTGGCTTTCTAAACATTTGTTGAGAATTGAGAGTTAAGCCCTTTCTTTATTCCCAGAGATATATTTAAATGAAGCAATTGCAATGATAGAGCATAAAGATTGAAAGAAGTGGTAAGAAAATGTATCCTTGATTTATACAATCTTGTATTTTGTTAACACATAAATTCTGAAATGCAGGAAAGCTGATAGTAGTAATGGGCGTCAGGTCGTCTTCGTTTAATCACATCTAAATTTCGTATACTTCAATTTTTTCCAATTGCAGGATTCATTTTTTAATTTCCTTTGCATGACTTATTGGATAATGCTCAGCGTCTAATCAGATATCCACTTGTATGGATAGTAGTAAAATGGTTCGCTTCTTTTATTTTCGTATTTTTACCAGAGTAGAGTTTTTTTAAGAGACTTGCTTCATGCTAATTTGTAATCTAATACGTTTTTTGCGTCGCAGTTTCCCTAGTTTACCATTATTTTTTGTTTTTTTAGCTATATTGAACTTTCAAACATACACATTTTGCTAATTATTAAATTATTTCTGGAAAATTCTGCTTCGGCATATTTTATTAGCGTGGAATTCCAGGAACTCTTTTTCGAAATATTGCGTCGCAAAACACATATTTTTTGCGATGTCAAAGAAAATGCAACAGTTTTGGAACTTAAAAAAATAGTTGAAGGTATTCTAAAGGTGAGCGTAACCTTAGTCATTTAGATTTCGGAATATTTTATGAAAATTTTAATAGAAGGTTCTCTTTGAATTTTTATGCTATGGTTATGCTTTCAGATACCAATCAGTAAACAAATTTTGAAAAAACAAACCGAAGATGGTTTCTGGCATACAATTGAGGATCGTCAAACTCTTTCTGAGTGTGGTTATACTCCTCAGAATTCCCGTGCACAAGCACCGACACCGCTAGCACTTGTTGTCGCTAACGGTGAGGGTAGAATAATCTGAAAAAAATTTTAATTTTCAGTTGTTTCGCACTAAATTTTTTGTAGTAATTTAGTTCTCGTATTCAAGTCTGTTTTTGTATTTTTTTGGAATAACTAAATCACTGTTTCAAAGATTTAGGAAAACATTACACACATGCCGTTCAAGTTGTTACAAGCTTTTGCTGCAGTTATAGTGATACTAACCAGTTTGTGTTAATAAATAATTTATTGATAAGACAATGAAGTAGGTTTTCTTTTTTCTTTACTGGATAAAAGCGAAGAAGAAAGTTACATTCGCATAACTAATTGACTTTAAGCTTTTTTTCTTTTAATACCATCAAAGCATAACTGTCACGGCAGTGACCATTTCATTTGAGGAATTTTGATGATACCGAGGATCTACTTCCAGTGGAAGTTAGGCGGTCATCTAACGGAGTTCTCAGTTTTCACAGATTTTCCGGACCAGCATTTGCTTTCGTAAATTGGACGCTATGGCGAATGATGCATTTTTTTTCCACCTTATTTTACTGATTTCATTTTTGATTTCAATTTCAGAAGAAGAAGACGTTGTTATTGAGCCGCTGTCAATCCCACCGCCTGTACCGGATGCAATGAGGCCTGAACAAGCCGCTGCGAATGAACAATGAGCCTGTATCTTTTATAACAGAATATTTTTTCATGTAAACTACCATTGTGTTTTATTATTTTATTATATCTGTCATCGCCATTTACTTGGCTTTCAAGATTTCGTTTGTCTCCAATAAATATTTTTACTGTTTCAATGAATTTCTTATCTGTTACAACGTATTTTTCCACTACCAAGTACTTGGGAATATGTATATGTTATTGGAAAGTGGATATAACTATAACTAAGGAATTTATTTTAATTTTTATTCCGTCAGAAATCCATTTTCTTAATTAGTTTGCTCTTATATATTACTGATGAAAGAGGACGATGAGCAGTAGCATTCAGAAATGGAAACAATAAATAAATTGATCGTTTAGAGGAAATTATTTCCAAAAAACACTAGCTTTTCCAGTTTTAATTTCTTTTCGCTTCCCATATGTTGGCTGTTCTTTATGCTGATTTTGGAAGTGAGAGATTGTTTAGTTTCTGTGATTGCGAACGCGAAGGATATTTAATATGTGTGGTTAACATGTGTTTATCTTCCGTTAATTAAAGTCAGGTTTTTTCAATCAAACGAGTTTTTGTTTGTCGTACAATCTTTTTGTTCCTTATTACTCATATACTCAATGAAATCAATGTTGTGTCTCTATGTTGTCTTATCAACAGTACTTCAAATTTACGCATTGTTCACAACATTCGAAGAATTTTATGGGTCTCATTATGAGTTTGCAGTTATCACACTAAAAAGAAGAAATGATCAAAGGGAAACGAAAATTTCGGGAAGCATTTGAGAGAGATGAAAATACTGTTCCAAATTACTTTCGACAGCATTTCGAAGAAACTTTAGATCAAACTGTTGCGTCTACATTATTAGCATTAGCAAACGAACCGAAGCGTGTTGTTCTGGTTGGTTTTTGTATGTAATTGTTTTATGAAATTCAATTTGATGAGAACTGTAAATCAATGATGCTTGTTTTGCAGGAGGGTCTTGGGATAGGTTTGTTCCATCAGCGCTATTCAGAGCTGAAAGATAATACTCTAAAACAGGAAGAAATTACGAATTTTGGTTTGAATTCGAAGTTGATAAAAAACTTTGAAATTCTAAATGGGAACCCGATGTCCAGCGCACAGTTATCATTGTACACTATTATTGGCAGATATATCGACCTTTATGCAACAGGATTAAAAATCGATTGCACAGTATTGTTTCTTTCATTGTTTCCAATTATTTTATCATATAAGTAAAGTACAAAAAAGATGAATTGGGGTAAAACTTTCTACTTGATTTTCAATTGTTGAACTCGAAATTTAGACGAGAAACTAAATTATAAATAGAAAATAATTCAGCCGTTGTATTGCTTGCATGCTATCAATCATATTACGCAAACACGAAATATGGTAATAGAGAATAAAAATTTTCTGCAAGAATGTCGCGAGAAGGTAATTTTTTCTGTTTTACAATTAAATTATTTTCAATTAATCATTTTCTAACTGTTAATAATGTTTATTGTTCTCTCATAGTGAAAGATAATTTTTCTTCACTTTCTGGACAAATATATCCTCTTGATGTATCTGATATACTTGCAATGTACCCAGAGGTTACTGTAATTTTTTATACTTGTTCGGGAAGGAGTTTGAATGGCACGGAGAGAGAAAGAGGAGTAAACATTTTCACCAATTTTTCTAAATTTCAATCTCAAGCTCAGGGGTCGATTACTGAAGATGATATTGAAAAGACACGTGACCAAGGATTATCTCGACCCAAAGTGCTCATTATTTGCCCGATGAAAAAGGATGTCTTTTCAATTATCGAAAATTTCCGGCTACTGATTTTTGGTAGTTCAGACAAGCCGTTTATTTCAAATTATCGCCGTTTCAAAGCTGAATTTGGTGAAACAGGATTTAAGATATCGGAGAAAAGAAAAGTAAGGCTTTCAAAAAATCGTCGGGAGAGTCGTTTTTTTTGCATCTCAGTCGCCCTGCATGCTTTTCTTGATCGATAGTTGTTTTTTTGTTCATATGTGTGTTTTGTTTCGTTCAGTTTTATTATATACCTAATATTAGAATGTTTTCAGGTTTCAGTTGATTATCGGAAATTAATGAGTGGAAATATTGATGATTGCTTCCGAATTGGTGTTGCAATTGCCAAAAAAAGTTTAAAACTTTATACGGTATTTGATGAATCGGATATTTTAATTGCGTCACCAGTAGGTTTACGGATGATTGTAGGTGAAGATGGCGAAAATAACTCGGGACGAGAAACGGACTTTTTGGCTTCCATAGAAGTATTAATCATTGATAAGGTAGATTTGTTTTTCGATAAAACAAGTGTATTTGTCAACATTGTTTTTCTAATTCTTTAAGGATAGAGATTGGAGGGATGAATAATAGTTTAGTGAGAATCTTCGTAATTGTAAAATATCTTCTGCGCCACTGAAATACTAAATGTTGGATGTAGATATGGAAGACTTCCACAGTTTTGTTGCTCAAAATTTATGTCATTTAAAGAAAAATAATCAAAAAGATTTAGGCTGACATATTGTTAATGCAAAATTGGGAACATTTGTTGAGTGTTGTCAGTAGTTTGCATATAAAACCGAAAAAACTCACAGTTGATATATCGCGAGTTCGACGTTGGTGCCTCGAACAATACTCTAAGTTTTACAGGTTTGCAATTTTTTTCGGACTTTTGAACAATATTTTTATGTGTATCACCTATTGAAATTTATCAAAATGAGAAATAAGTTATATTATTATTAGACAAACGGTGCTGATATCGGAAGAACGTCGTGCGGAATGTGATGCATTATTTGCTCTTTATTGTGGGAATTTTGCTGGCTTTATCAAGCTTCTTACACGAAGTGAAGGATTGCTAGATAATGTGTTTTTTTGCTTTTCTTTGTTTTCTTTTTTTTGTACATAAATAGGCTAAAGCTTTATGATAGGGTTGATGAATACTCAGATTTCCAAGCGAATAGAAAAATTAGTTAATCAGTTTACAGGGCTATAACTTTAATCTCCTTAATTCCTTTCCTTGGCTTTGATATCTATTTGATTTCGCTTTTTTATGCATTAGCATATTTGCTGATTGGCCTACACAAATTAGGATATAAAAAAATATTTTTTCCATTGAAAAGAAGTCTCTGCAAATTTTGATCAAATATATAATAAGCACGAGATTCCGAGCTATCTGTAATTTTCTATTATGCAATAATTAATATCGTTATTAGAAATCTTAATAATTTCAGATAGAAATTCCATACTGCCAGGAATTGCAGCGAATTGATGTTGATATGCCAGAAAATCAATCTGATCTCCGATTAAAATTTTTCAAAGTATGTAACTAATTCAACAAATTATTGAAAATTAATAGGATGGATTTCGACGTTTTTATGGAGGAATTTAACTACTTCTTTATTAAAAGATATATACATGCGTATGTCCGTGGACATACAGATACTTAAAACATGAACAGACGGCAAAAATTGATAATGTGTTCAAGATAGGTATTACTGGTTTTTCAGGAAAAAATTCTGCCAAAGTGTGAATTGGGCACGGTTATCTTTATCCCATCATATTTTGACTTCGTGAGAATTCGAAATTATCTGAAAAATGAAAACGAAAGCTTCGTCCAACTTCATGAATATGCAAAGGAAGGGAAGGTCGGTTTATATTATTAAGCTTTTTGCATACCTCTTTCTCCGGAACCAATACGAGACAGGGGGGAAAAAAGCGTATGATTATGATACTATACTTTTAATATATCTATAGTTGTTTTTGCCTTTGCTTGGGAAGCCATTATAATCATTTCCAAGCCGCACTATTAATTTACCAAATAATTCAATTGATACTTCTGTTGGAAGCGGAACATAGCTGAAGGACTTAACTTTTCGTTGAAAAAATTAATTTTTAAGATATAACTGAAATTTACAGGTAGCAAAAGCGCGGGCATTATTCTATAAGAAGGAAAAAAAACTTATGCTCATAACAGAACGATTTCATTTCTATAGACGTTACAATATTAAGGTAATTGTCATTTTCTATAAATTACTTCGAAAAAGAAAAAATGACAGAAATGCGAATTCCAGTTAATTTTGGCCTCAATAATTAAGACTAAATGGTTTTCGAATCTTCAAATACCTTCTATTCAGGGTATCAAATCGCTCGTTTTTTATCAACCTCCGGCACAATCCAAATTTTACCACGAACTGATCAATCAGGTGAACTGTAATTATGCCCATGTTCGTGTGCTATACACAAAGTTTGACTTCCTCCGTATGGCTCACATATTTGGTGATAATTGCATGCGGCAAGTAATGTCTTCCACTAAAATAATGCATGTTTTGGTAAGCCGGTAGAGACCAAATGTTGAAATAAAACTTCAATTTAATCTGTTCAGATGTATCAAATTTAATATTTACCCAACGTTCAAATCAGACAGTAACGTAAAGTCACAAATTTGGATAAAGATTGAGATTGAGACGAAGCTAATTACTTTATCAGTAGTGGCAAATAGATTACAATGCAGTTAAATTAATGAACATATATATGTGACGTACAAGTGCATGGAATAATTAGCAGATAAATGGTAACCAAATTACTACTTTAATCGGATTGATAATGAATAGGGACAAATAAAGTGAAATTATTGGAAATGATAGGTGCTATCCTTCATATCGAGATGTAACTATGCATAAAAACTGGATGATATGAGTACTAAAATAGTTTTAATTCAGAAAAACGCCATGTTTTATTTTTTTAAAAAATTGAGCATGAAGACATTGCATTCAAATAAACTGCACTTTGTAAGAAAATGAACCAGACTGAAAAAACTTTTAAAAAAATCACAGAAAACAACCAGCAGTGAAAACTGGAATAAAACATCAGTTGGAAATTAGGAGAATTCAAGATTTAGGCATGGTAAAAATGTATGGAATTACTAAAAATTTTTGGTTTTATTAGAGACATTATTTATCTTGTTCTTTCGTATGTTTCTGATATAAGGAATTATTAGAAATTTTTAAGTGAAGCTTCAAATGGTGGATGAGGGCGGCTCTTCAACAAATTCGCTTGCATTTCTTACCAGTTTTCTCCAACGCTTCAAGTACTGAATCAGCAGGTAATGTGGTTTTAACAATGACACGCTGGGCCCTGATGTCGATTAGTACGTCCGATATATCAGCTGCAATAAAAATCATGAAATTAAGAACTGAAAAGAAAACAGAGCTTCAGAGAAGAAACATAACCAAAATAAAACCATTGGTTTTTGACATTCGTAATTTTCATTGTACTGCTCATTAAGAACCAGCTCATTGATAAGGTATTTCAGTCGAACAGGAAACGAAAAAAATTCTGAAGCAATAAAAAGAATAAAAAAAGAACCCTAAAGTATAAAAACTTCCTTGAGACTTGAGGACGTTACACAAATGAATAATAACGTACTCCCTAACTTCGACAACACTTTTTTTGCTGCATTTGCGCATCCCTCACACGTCATGTTTAATTCAAATATATATGTCTGAAATTCAAACGAATTTCAATAATTAGACTTGATAAGTAAAAAAGTTGATATTGATAATATAACTTGCAGTAATGAGTTTATTTTTGCTCAGTATCACGATAGGGACATCTGTAGTAAATGAATCTTCAGAAACCAGGACTTGACGGGTTAGTAGCTGCTTCACAGAAGACAAACTCATTTGGAACGGCATCTCCCATGACTTGGACCGAATCAAACATCAAATGTTCCATGATTTAAAATTCGGCCTATTGTGTAAAATATGGATTCTTAAATCTTTAGTAAAATGAAACGTAGAATCTCACGTTAGACATTTTGCAGTATTCTTCAGGCGAAAATACAAGTAACACCGAACCAGTACAGAAGGATTAAAGTTTTAGTATATGATTTGAAATACTTTAACGTAAAACTTCTCCCACACTCACGCAAACGTTCTAAGCAGACTGACTGTTGAATTGGATTCTGAAAAGCTTCAATCCATCAGTGAAAATTCAACGAAGAACAAATTTCAATGATATTTGAAATAATGTGACAAAAAGAAATCTAAAAACCAAGATCAAATGCATTGGAGACTATTCATAAATAGTTGATTCAGATTTGATAATCGCTTTCAAAGCGAAATCAAAAGGCGAAAGTTTAAAGTTAAGGTTTGATATAGAAGTGTAATAAATGTATACTTTTTTAATAGATTGTTAAACTGGATCAAGAAAAACGGAACCGGCATTTGTAATGTATTAATTCCTGGCAAACAGTTTCCCGAAGTACAAAAGGAGTTCCTGAAAGGTTCAACTCCCAGGAAACGCACCCTAAAGAGAACTCCAATACCATCACAGGCAATCCCTCTACACAACCAAATGGACAACCGCATTATTCTTCTTGTATTTCATGTGCCATATCATGCAACGATCGTGCAACAGCCTGCATTCTCATGTTTTGTTACCTGTTTTCGTTTCTGTATGCTATACCGCTTTCTGGTGGGCTTCAAGTTTTGTACACATTTAGGTGCTTTTGAGATGTATAAGATGTGGTGAGCTCATGATGCGTTAAATTGTGATGACATCTGTTTTCTGTCATCAATATGTTTTTCAGATACTCCTACTTCAGTCACTGCCAATCATCCTGCCGTTTGAAAAGTGTTATGTCTAGTGAAACTGGTGGACATACTATACAGCAGTTAACCCCTAATCAATCATCAACTACCGCAACACTCCCCCAATATTCGGTTCCAGCTACACAAGTGTCAGGAGCGTCGAAATACACCCAATTATTGAGTGTTGGTTGTTTGCCATTTTCCGAATTGCTTGATTCCAAATTCGCAACTTCAAGTATTCCTATTTTTACAAGATTTGGAATTGTTTTAATTATATTATGTCCCTCCTCTCTGCAACTTGTGAGTAGCTGAAGTGGATAGTGAAAGTGTTACATGTTCTCCTTCATTATCGACTTTCTCTATAAAATTTCAATTATTTTGTAGGTGATCGAAGAACTGGGAAAGGATATTCGGCCATCGTATACAAACAACAAAATTTGTTCGGAACGCTTGAAGCGAAATATCATCCGTGCTCGGATTCTTGTACGAGAATGTCTAATAGAGACTGATCGAAGCGCTCGACAGCAATAATTTGTTGTAGTTTTTAGAAATGTATTGCTTTTCAAACTAGATCTTTAGATTCTGGAATTTTGGCTTAAAAATTCCAATAATGCAATTCCACTCGCTCGTCCTCCATGAAAAACCCGCTGTTCTGGAATTCACGGAGAAGAAATCAATGGAATGTATTATTGGGACTTATCAGCTGCATAATAATAATGCTTATTCCGGTAGCATATATAAATTGCACGGAAACAAAGTGGATAAGTTAATCGCTTTACCTGGAGGAGTTTTTCGTTTTGCTATACTACCTAATGGGCACATTCTTTCTGCCTTAACAACCGGATCAATTGGTGTGGTCGATAGCAATTTGGACGCTGTGCATATTTTGCCAGTGACGGAAAAGGGAATTTTACTTTCGATTGCAATTTGCGGGGATTTCGCACTCTGCTCCGATGGTTATGGAACGGTGCATGTTATCAGTTTAGAAACAGGTACTTTTTGATTAAAATCTAAGTTTTGAATGTTGTGAGAGATGCAGTAGTACCTTTCAAACTCAATTTAATTTAAAATCTTTTACCATGACTGAATATTTACCTAATCATCAAGCATGATTTATTCTCCAAGAGAAAAAGTAATCCTAATGCTGGATGCATGAATATTTGAAAATACCATTACTTTAGATTTTTTCTTCGACGGTAAAAATGTACACTAGAACAATAAGCTTATAATGGCACGCTGTAATATGTAATATTCCGGTGCAATGTCCAGTGTAAAATAGTAATAGCACAGAACTAAAGAGTTTCCGGCGCTGATGGACTGATTTCTTCACGAAGATATATACAAGGATAGAAAACAGGAAGCATATTGCTAAGATCATTTTTGTTCGGATGCCATGATAGTTTCGAGGAAATGATATACATGACTGGTACTATGAGAGAGCACTTTATTTATCTAAAAGACTCACAGTTCGGTAGGCTAAAAAGTCTGCCGAGTATTTAAATTGAAAGATAACAAAAAAAAAAAAACAAACGTTCTTTGAGCAAGCAAGTGATCTATTTGTACAGTTTCCAAGCGAGTATAGTCGAGCGATATCAACACCTTTCCATTTATTTTCGAATTTTCCGTACTTTAAACTTCTTCTGTATTCTTCATTTTTAGGAAATATATCTTCTTCCTTTTTGGGACATTCATCACCATACACTGATAAGCCGTGTGAGGTTTGGACAACTATATGGCTCGATACCAATTGTATCCTATCGGGTGGAGAAGATAATTTATTAAAATTATGGGACTTGCGATCAGATACTAAACAACCAATTAGTGTTAACACGACACATAGATGTGGAGTCATTTCCCTTCGTAAGGAAAATTCAGAATATATTGTCACAGGTTCTTACGATGATCACCTACGCCGTATCGATCTCAGAAATTTCGTCCAATGCATTCTTGACAGAAAGGTCACTTTTGCTTTTGCAAGTTCGGTAAATTTCGTAAATTTGTCCTAGCGATAAGAAAAGAGTTGAGATATTCATAAGATCCTTAGAT
Source organism: Cercopithifilaria johnstoni (assembly GCA_916381525.1). NCBI lineage: Eukaryota > Metazoa > Nematoda > Chromadorea > Rhabditida > Onchocercidae > Cercopithifilaria > Cercopithifilaria johnstoni. The sequence continues at coordinate 47,773 of CAKAEH010001398.1, forward strand.
TAGACTTGAAATTAAATTACATTTTAAAATTCTTTTAGCAAATTTCGAAATTGAATTCAATGATATGAAGAGTATTAGAAGGAAATATTTAAAAGCGAGAAATCAAAAGCAACAATATATAATTAACAAACAAAAAAATATCCATTCATTCCAGATTAGCGGTAGTGCATGGAGCATACGTATTGCAGATGAAAATTCCTATATTGTTTCTTGCATGTACGGCGGTTGGACAATGATCAAGAAGGAGAATTTTGATATTCTTCATGAAAATAATAAACTAGGCGAAGAACTGTTGTACGATGCGGATTTCTCACCACAAGGTTCCCTTATTGTTTCTTGCACTTTCAACAATTATACCATAAATTTCGAAACGGTATAAATGTTGGTTAGTGAAAGTATTAAATTCAGTTTTGTCTGTTGGAGTAAAGTTCTTCTTTCATGGTTCAGGTGGCATATAAATTGTACAAAATCCCATTTCACTGTAATCTTGTTTTGTTACATGCATAAAATCATTTATCATACAGTTCCTTTTCAGTATTCCATTTTGCATAGTAACGGGAAAAACTTACATCCTTAGCCCTGCGACATAAATTAAACAATAATGGAAGCAGGAGTAGCTGGACTTGGTAGTGTAAGGGCCGCATTATGCGGACTACATGGAAAAACCTGAAATTCGGTCACACTATATGAAAATTCGCTATATTCGTTGGGAAACTGATGAAATCGGGGAAAATAAGAATTATTTGATGTTTGAAAATACCACTGACCTTGATGTCCAGATCCCATGTCATAGTTTCTATGTTGACGTTTTCGGGTGCTTGCCAAAGACCCTCTTCCGCTTCTTCATTAAAATCATTACATGTTACGAATTCGAAGTGAAGGCGCCATTTCAAATGCACTAAAAAATATGCCGAAATGGAAGATAGGCTATAGAGAAGCATAACACTAAATGAATAAACTAATCTTCATATACATGTAAACATATGACTGACGTGTAACAGACAGACTATATACTCAAAATATAATGAAGAAATAATTTTGCATTCGTTTAATTTTCGTTTCTCTCCTTGACTTTAATTTTATCAATTGCAAATATGCAGCTTATATAAATATAAAATGGAGATAGAGGCACTCTTTTAAATTGCTTCATTTTTTGCCAAATAATAGTTGATAGTTACACCCTAAACATTTTTTTTTTTTTCAAAATTTCAAAATCCTTAATCATAACTTAAAACTTGCCCGTATCGGTATAAAAAGTGGATGTTGCCGAAAGCGGTATATGCAGTCGTATCGTTGCTTCAGTCCAATATGCGCAAACAATATGCTCAATCATATGGGTGGTTACATGTGTATGTGAAAACCACTCTTCGTTTACCAAATTTTCAACTGATTGTAAACTGACAGCAAACTAGAAATCAATTTCAATAACAGAGTGCGATGTGTTTGCGTTATGTCAGACTTATCATTTTAGAAGTTAACTGCTTTTTTTTCACATTTGAGAAGACTATTTTATCGAATAAATAAAAAAAATGTTTGAGGACTGCATGGGTCAGAAAAATTTGGAATTGTATGGGATAATAAAGGTCCCAGTAGTTGTCCTACCGGCACACATGTTCCACTTCTCATTTGTATCAGTGATCCGTGTGCATGATCACACTCCTCAATTTGTAATATCAGTCCCAGAAAACTTATCTAGAAGGTTTCCACAGTTGGAATCTTTGGTCTATATATATATATATTTATTTATTTATTTATTTATTGTAAATATAAGTTAAAATGCTAATAGAACGTAAGAAGATGTAACTATATCAGATGTATTCGCAATATTTTCTATCAATTGCGAACAGAATGTAAAGCTATAAACCTGAAGACATCGTACGGCGTAGTTATCGAAATTAAATCTGCCGATAACATCTTCTCCCAATTTGTAGGCTTTTTTATTGAGTAAAAAACTGGCAACTCGACCAGATGCATTTGTAATACTGTAACTGTAAGCTCCGTGGGGTGCTGTTAAACAGTCGGTTGCTTCCATAGCTAAGTCAACAATCGATGGTCTACAAGAGAAAATTATTTTGAAAAAATCAAATAGCAAATACTTAATTAAGAAGGAAAGAGAATAATTATTTATGAGTCAAGCGACGGCGTATAGTAATCTCCCTACCCTCCATAAGACAAAATATTTCTTTGAAGCCAGACTTTTGCATTTTCAATTTGCTTAATGCAGTCCCTCCTTCGTTTTTATTGTCAACTGTCACAATTTCTGAAGTCACGAACAAAAAACATATGCTCCGTGCAACAAAAATCAATACCTTTAGTAATCTTTGTATCATTGTTAACATTCGCCCTTATTTTGATTGTTTAGATTCCATCTATCCAGCTAATTACAAGTAATTAATCTTAGTTGAATCCGGAAATTACATGGATAATCCATCTCATAACCAAGAAAACAAACATACTATTAAATCCTGTTTTAATTTAATACGGTATTTACCCAACACTATGATTACTGATGAAAGGGTTCAGAAGCATTGGTGAAGAAGGTAACGTCAATCCAAGGTCAGCCTGTATGATTCGTAATGGAACGTGTATTAGTTTGATTGGTGATTTAACATGCTGCACTCCAAGCGTCAATTTATAGACATAACGCACAAGGTGTCCTCTAAAAACACGCATGTATTCATACAAGATAGATAATTGACAAAAATTATTCCTGGTAATGCTTTATGTGATTTAAGTTAATGGGACACACGACATAAAAAAGACTCTTTGAGAAATTTGTAAGAAAAATTGCAAAGTAAAACAAACTTGAATGATGGCGGTATGGAATCCAATGGTAATTGTTGTGTACATTCAAAACTATGGCTTTCACCAGCATTTAGGACCAATTCACAAAACAAAATAACTGGTCGGCAAGAAAACATGGTAAAAGCGGAACTTGACATTGCAGTTGTCCCGATCCCTTTCGATTTTCCTTCCAATGAACTTTTCTTCGGTACAGCAACATCAGCCTTATTAGCTCGGACAATCCGTTCGCATTGCACATGAACGCTTCCCCAAGCCAAGGATTCCTCATCGTTACCAATATTTTGCACTATTACCTAGAACAGAAACAACATAGTATTAGTTAAGAGTTACACTATGATGGTGGTACTTCAGTATGACATATCATGAACAAGAGAAAAAATCATGATGCGTTTCGAATGCTTTTGCAAGAAAATAATCCGGAAAATCGGAAAGATGGAGAAAAAATTCCAATGTAAAACGAATTACGGAAAAGAATGAACGATGATTATCAATGTTTATCTGATAAATATATGATTTAAATGCAATTTAGTAAAAGACAACGTCTGTTAGTTTAACAAAGGAAAAAGTTCTTTAGAAAATAGCTTATTTAAAAAAGTCGCTTAAAAATTAATATTAATATCTTAGACATGCGATACTAGTAGGTATATAGTAGGTACTACAAGTATTAGGTTAAGTAATAGAATAACAAAATATTTCTTTCATATGAATATCCGCTCATTTAATCTAATACGAAGAAAAGAATTAAAGATGAATAACTATTGTAAGAATCATTATTTGAGCACAAAAACAAGGATGTTGTATGGAAATTTTGTGACCAATAAAAAAAGATATTAGAAAACCTTGCATTGTATTGCTTCCCCAGCAAGATATACTGCGGATTCGCGATCCAATTTTGCCACTATTTCAATCGGCATTGTTTAGCAAAAACCTGTAATAAACTGAGAATAATCTTTACCGTATGAACAATGATCAGTACCCTAAATAACAAAATAATAATAGCTACATCAAAGTTGAATTGAAATCAATCACTGAATCACTTCAATTCATTCTTATTCAAATCATTCAGCTCCGATCCATCAACTCTTTCAAAATCATTATGGGTATAGTGATCCGAATAGGTGTCCTGTAGAATTCAGATTCATTCCTTCCCTTATCACATTGTAAAACATCAAAGACTACAGTAGAACAGACATATCTTTAAAGATTTCCTTTTCCAGAAACCACTGATTCCGAAATCCTAAAAACCAGCCTTATCCAAATTTTGATGGGTTTATGTGAAAAAATAACTGAACACAATATTTTAGATTCAAAATCATCCTTTAGTATTGTCTTAATGTTAATCATTAAATTTATCTGTAGCAACAATTCATTGGCTTTTTCCGAGGAAAAAAATGACAAAGATAAAAAAATTAAGCTAAAGTATAAATTCGTAAGATAGAAAAGACTTTTTAATGTAAACTGAAGCATGGAAAAGAATGAACGACAATAATCAGCGTTTATCTGATAAATATATGATTTAATTTTAACAAAAGATAATGGCGTATCAGGTCAACAATGACATCAAAATGGAGCATTATTAAAAGTATATCAATTAAAAGAACATTTCACAATAACTATATGGAAAAGGATTTGCCTGAGGCATAGATAATAATCATTAAACGAATGGATTAAACGAATCAAAAGACAGACATTACGAGATTCTTTTGGAAAGCCGAAGTTTACTTACATTTGACGTATGTAAACATGTGTCGTCAACAAGAGATCATCCATTTTGGTGATAAAGCATAAGTAGAAGAATATTTTCAGTAAATTAAACACTTCAAAAGTTTTAATTATAATAGGAAGAAATAAAGAGACCATAGATTAACTGGTTCAACTTTGAAGATAATTTGTGCTAAAAGTTCTAGAAACTATGTTCTATACCAGAAATCTGTAGATAACTAATTTAAAAAGACAATTCAGATTGTATCCGAATATATTATGAAGTAAATTATTTAACTAAGTTTAAATACAGCTTAAAATTCAATTCAATCTCACGTCTAAGAATACATCAATAAATACGTCTAATAGAATGCTAATGTGAGAAAGATAAAGAAATGTTGCATCACAATCAGTAAATGTAAAGCATTTTGCAACCTGAAAAAGTTATACTTTTACATGATAAATGAACCGACGAACAGTATTGATTGCACAATTTATTGCATTGAATGCATAATAAAGCTAAATTTAGATAAATTATGAATCAGTCAGAAAGAGATCATTAACGTAAAACACATGACTGACACGAACATTCAGTTACTAAGTGCCTAAAATATGCCATGAGTCGGACAGCATCTTCGTAAGCATCACCAGCTGAAAAAATTCAAATTTAATCTTTAAATTGTTCAAATTTTGTATGCAGAATTACTCTTTCGCAATAAAATCAAGTGAATGTGAGAAAGAACTGGAAACAGAATAACAGGACCGAAACTTAATACGAATATTTCAAAATGAAATGTTAATTTACTGCCCTCCAAATTTCAGTGAAGCAAAAATTCTTGCAGCTATCGCTGGAAATATTTAATCCCACATCAAAAATTCGAAAAATTTCTTGAAGAAAATCTTGAAAAATCTGGAAGATTTTCTTTATAAGTTTTATCTTAAAAGAAGTTCTACAATATAATCAAAAACATACTTCCAGTTGACTCAGCAAATGTAGCTGATGGTAAAGTATTCGTCGTTAGCAGAGTAGATGACAACCGATTTGAACCTACAGCACCCGAAGTATCGGAACGAGAAAGAGAGCTTGAACGTGAACCAATTGCTGGATTTACTTGTTTCGTCGACTGTGTATTACTATTCTGAGGTAAATTAGCTGTCGCCCATATCGTAGTCTGCTAAAATTCGCAGTAAAATATAAAAAATCAAAAAAAACTTAACTTTTGGAGGAAGTATTTAACTAAGTTATTAATCAACGTACAAATTCGCCCCGAAAGAAATTATAGAAAATTATAAGAAAATTATATCAGTCAAATTTATTTACCAGGCCATTAGGATGTATATCATTGTTCGCAGTATGCTTCGTTACAGCATTCGCTGCTGATGCGGAGCTTTGAGATGTCTTTTTTATAACAGTTGCAGCAACTTGTCTGAAATTTCAAAACTTCCGTGCATTCCAACATAAACATTAAATTTTGTACTAGCAAAAGGTAGATAGCGCAGTGTATGATGAGATACTCCGAAAGTTTGAACATAAAATATCGATATTTTTGAGGGCCAATTTTAAGAAATTTCACATATTTACTTGTTATTCGATGATTCGACAGGCTTTTGTTGTCGCGATGAAATGCTCTCAAATGTAACATTTTTGTTACAAACAGCAATTGCCCTCCAACGACAATTATTTTGCTTCTGCTCAATTGCCTTATATCTTATTTGTATGCCAGTTTTAAATGCGTTACGAATATCCTGAAAAATCAAACGAATTTTTAAAAAATTATCAAACGAAATGGGATGATACACATTTTTTCATTTCGTTCGATAATTTTTTAAAAAATATGACAAGACTACTGAAGAAATTTACGCAACTCTAATGGAAAAAATGTTACTTACTTTCGAAAAAATTACATGATGAAAAAAAGAAAATGATTTACTTGTGTTTCCGGGCGAACAACGCTTGCAGTAAAATAAACAGTGTTACCATCACTTGTCTAAATAAAATTTAATTAGGAGCACTTCTTGCAAATAAATTTTCTAATCGAAGAGGCGTGCTCAATTTCAAACTGCGCAAAAAGGTGAAACCTACATTCGAATTATAATGAAGAACAAACTTTGAATTATTGCAATCTTTAGTGAAAAAAGGACAGTAACAATATATTTAATTTCCTAAGTATTAACTTTTAAATAATATTTAACTTTCTTATTCTGCATCGGGCATTAAAAATAAACATTTCATTACTAAACAAAAGAATTAGTTTTTGTAACCAATTACGGTCACAAAAAATAACCCACGCAGACCAATTAAAATAAGACAAGCACATATTAGCTTCTATTTATCCAAAGATTTTTTGGAACATACCGTAATAAAACCATATTGGCCTTGATGTTCGTCTACTTTGAAAAATGTTCCAATACCCTCCGACATTACGGCTTTTGATTCAAATTTTACACTTTTTGTCAGAGCTTTGAACCGAACACCAAAATTACAATGAGGAGGTTCCTATAAATATATCAATAAAAATATATGCTGATACAATTTCAAAAATCTAAATTGCACAAAAAGAAAAGAGCAAGTGGTGTTACGACGAAAATAATACTGCTGCCAATACAATAGAACGACCATGCTCGATGGAGCCTTTTTTTCATGACAATTATATGGACAGTAGAACATTCAAAGATTCTAATTTTATTTAAAAGAAAATTCAGTGCATACACTAACAAAAGATAGGTAATACATATGCCATAATTTCGGTTATTCAGACGGTATTGTGAAGTTAAACGACTAGTCAAGACTTCATTTATAGTATGTGATTTTTGCTTGTTGTATATTGCTGAAGTGCTATTGTTACCTGCTGGTAAAGGATAAGAAGGATAAGTTAGCATTAGCAAGAAACGAATTATTCTTTATGAAAATGAAATAAGAACTATAAACAAAAGGAAGTGAATTCAAAGTTAACAAAATAAAAGTCAAGTAAAAATTTAAACGGAACTAAGACATACAAAACTATACAATTTTCTCTTGAAGAAAAATTTTCTATTTTCTCTTGAAGTTGTCTTTTTCTTTTCCACATAGACAACTATAAACTGTGGGAGATAAAAGAAACTTATTATTGAAAGAAAAAATATCAATTTTAGCATAACAACTCACGGCTTCATACGATTTCGCCTTAAAAGTGACCCAGTCTTGCAAATCATAACTACTTGCAAGCCATGAATCCTTAAATGCAACAATTTTACCATCCAAACCGCCTTTCGACAAATGAATGAATTCATCACCAACATATACAACGCGTGCCCGACCCGTTAGCATACTACTCATAGCGTCTGAGAGATCTGAAAAGAAAGAAAAAAATTTGTTTGTTTAAATTTGTCTTGTTATATTATTAAAGTTGCATGAATGTGAAAAAAAGTTCTCCGACTCTCAAACAGCTATTTTCAAAAAATTTTAACCTGATTAAATGAGCAATTTAAACATCACTTTCCCAGACAGTAGCATCCTGGTCTCTTTAACCTCGAAAATGACCTTTCATACCAAAAAATGACTGACAGACTTAGAGGGTTTCCGACATCGTTTTAACCGCAATTAATAATCGATTGGATTATTGACTCTTTTGTTCGGCTTACTTACTGATATTCATTTCAACTACATATTTTGACTGAAGCAACAAAAAATCGAAAGAGGAATATGTCAAATAATGAAGCACATTTATAATCCGCTTTCATACCTTAATATAATCAATGCAGAGACAATCGTCATTTTCAATGGAAACCATTTCGCAGTATAAACTTACATAATAACTCATAAAAATTGAATTTCTACAAAACTATATATATATATATATATATATATAACGAGAGAAATTGGGAAATATTAATGGCTATTTCTTTGTTGTTATCTAAAAATCATTTTGAAAGAGGAACAGCTTGGAGAGCATGTAAGAATTATAATCCAGAAAGTTGAAATTATTAAAATCTTATAAATCTAGTGGAGAAAATATGCATATAAACACCTCAGAAATCGAAAAATTCATTGTCTTTGAATTAAAATCACTTGACCAATGTCGATTCTAAGGATATTGATTTCATAGGAATTCCTCTTTAAATTACTTAACATATATATTTCTACTTGATTTCTTTACCTGAAAAACTATTTCAGTACTTTTAACAATAAGCAATGTTTCATCAACAGTCTATTTTATAGAATCACTTCTTTAGATTCCCACTCAAATTCGCTAATCTAACTCATTTTGTTTGGAGGTTTACTTAAACCTTTTAATAATAAGCGGCAGATAATATATATATAATAAAAATTATATTACTATCAAGATGAGCAAGTATATAACCCATAAACGATAAAACTAAAACTATGAGCATGAAATTCACATCACTAATTTTTCTGAACATCTCGTCTGCGATTCTTCACAACCTTTTCTAAGAAATATTCGCCGGCCTGAAAAGATAAAATAAAGCACATTTTCACGAAGTGATCTAGTGACTATTAAATCATGATGAAATTCTAAAATCTTAAAGCATACCACAATCTTGTACTATAGATAATTCAGAGACTTCATAATTTCAGAATACTAAAATATAAATATAAATATAAATATAATACTCTATATGATGATCGAACGAGAGGACCGCTTGCTGTATATAAAAATCCCATTTTATCTCCCACCTCACGCCATTTCTCGAATTTTTCTGGTCTAATCCACTCTTTTACCAATAAATGCCTTTTAGTAGGTTGCATATATTGTCCCAGTGTAAGTGCATCTACACCTGGAAGTTAAAAAAGAGGTTGATATACTTACAGTGTTAAGATATTCTTCTTCAATATAAGATATATGGAATTACTTGGTTTATTATAATTCACTCTTCTTCGCGAAATCTCTACTGACCGCTTTACTCGTTTCTGTGAATATGAAACCGAAGAGAAAATTTTCATTATGTCTCGAAGAACATAAAAAATTTGATGCTTAAAATACTTCTTCGTCTATAATGAACACCGTATTTTTGAAGAAGCTTAATATCTCGAAATTATTCATTATAAAAGACAATATATGTCAAAGGGCAAATTCGGAGTCTGAATTAAGAAACCAAATTTTGCTCTTTTCAGAATGATTTTTTATTCGGTGAGTTCTCATTTCCTCCAATCACCATCAACAAAAACCTTAATTTGAAATAAAAAAAAAACAATTCTTACCGACTTTACGCAAATCATGTAATGTTGTCAAAACTTCTTCGTCTGTCTCTCCCAAACCAAGCATTAACGAAGTTTTTGTGACAATATCTGCACGAAACTGAAAATTTCTTATGGTCATAGGAAATGCTTTTTAGAAAAGAAAAGCCAAATACAATAAAAACAATCAAAAAAGTCATTAATCCCGAAAACTTACTTTCTTCGCATGTTCCAGAACTTTCAATGACTGGTCATAGGTAGCTCTCGGATCTCGTACCCATGGTGTCAACCTTCTCACAGTTTCCATATTATGAGCATAAACATCTAATCCGGAAGAAGCAATCACCTTGACGGAGCTCAATGAACCTCGAAAATCAGGTACAAGACATTCTATTAGTATTTCTGGACATTCTTGTTTTAGGTTTTGCACGGTTGCTGCTATATGGGATGCACCACCATCTTCAATATCGTCTCTGGAATTCAATTTCATAAAATTAGAATTTCAATCAAAATGCCCTAGTGGTAACGAAAACTTGAAACCATAAAAATACGCACAATCAGTAACCACGAACCTGTCTACAGATGTAAGCACAACATAGCTAATTCCCCACTCCGCAACAGCTTTAGCTGTATTTATTGGCTCTTCGGGATTGAGCGGAGACGGTTTACGTGAAGTCTTGACAGAGCAAAATCTAAAACTGGTGGAAAGATAGGCATCTGCTTATATGTTATGAGTTCTACGAAATCATTTCAATAGAACTATGGAATGCAAATAACATGTTGCTGTAAACTTCAAATATCTATTTTGAGAGATCGTTAAAACATACCATTACTATCACTGTCAGGACGAAGTATCTATGTGAAATGATTGAACGGCTCGTGACATGCGTCACCACTTTCAAACGCACAATTATTTCTGATGTATAATTTTGAAAAAAGTAACTAACTTGCATCCTCTAGTACATGTGTCACCCATTAACATAATGGTCACTGTTGATGGTACATTCTTTGAGCCACTCCAACATTCTTCAATGTTAGGGCATCGAGCTTCCTCGCAAACCTGTAATTTTTGAAATTTAACTTGGTTATCCTGCTATCATGGAGCAAAGATATTTTATAAATAGAAGAGTCCTATAATAAAAGTTGCTCAAATCTCACAGCGAAATGATCCTGCTCTCGCTTGAAAATGACTTGTGAACATTTTCAAAAGCAGAGCAGGGTCATTTCGATGAAGACGAATTCTATCAAGCGGTGATTCGTTAAAATTGACCCGATTGCAACTTACAACACACTGAAACGACAAAAAAATTCAAAAAGCTAAAAAACGAAAACATAAAAGCGTAGAAAATTTTATTCATACCGTTGCAAGTTTTAATTTCTTCATTTGTTTCTTCAGAAGCATAAAACTTGTGTTATCAGTGGGAGGTACGCTACGTTTTAGCCATGGTGGTAAACGTAATCTTTTAGTATTAGTTTCCAATTTCATCTGTATTCCGTACTTTTCTATAGAATCATTCGAATTTCCTGAAAAAAAAATAACTGTAAATTATCTTTAAAAAAAAGCAAAACATATTGTATTATCTTTGATACAAAAATAATGGTAATTCTATTCATTTTCAAACTTCATCTTCCAAGATATCAACATAATGTTATAAATCCAATATAATAATTCATTTGCAAACTCAATCCCAATATAATGTTATGTTAACAAGGAAAACAAAAATGATCCTTAATAAACAAGTAAAAAAAATGAGGACCTAATCTTATGAAAAAAAAATGAGGGCCTAATCAGAGACATTTGAAAAGTGCTAAAAGAACAGAAGTTCAAAAAATATAACACCTGTTTCAATAAAATCTTGTAATGATGGACCATCCGGAAGTGTTGCACGTCTAGAAGAAAGTGTAGCCCGCGATATTCTTGTCGCAGAAGAGATCATAATTCTATTAACTGAATATTATCAAATAATTAAATACTGATATCGAATATTATAAGAATGATTAAGTTAATGAAGCACAGCTTGATTTTAAGTTATTTAACTTTAAATTTTCTAAAAATTTTTTAAGTTAATATTTGCTTCTGATTAAAGCACCTATTGCTTCAGTTTAACTGACTGAATTTCCCCTAGTTATTTCATCTTTAAAATTATTCAAATCTAAATTTGCACCTGCAACAATGACACATTACGACGCACTTAAAAAATACTTTTTTTAAAATTTAGCTTTTCAGATCCCACCAGTTCAAGAATTAAGTTATAATTCAGTGATTTCAATTCCAATCACCCAAAGAATCACTTCACAACCCACGGAGTGCAAAATTTAGTCACATACAAATACTCACATAGCAATCTGAATATGAACCCGAGCCAAAGGAAGCCAATTGTATTTTTCTCCCTATAAGGATTATTAGATTTCATTTCAGTTTCAATTATTGCTAACAGTTAGTAGTTTTTCATTTCCTCAAACTCTATTGATTCGGATTTCGATGACAATCTCTGCTATCCTCTCTAACAAACATGTGGGAATTTTTTATCTTTCTGTTTGCCCTCTTCCTCTTCAACAAACAGTTCAATTTTACTTTCTCCTTAATTTCTATATGGACATGCTAAAAGTGAAAAGATTTGAAAATCTTATCAGCTTTATCCTTCCCATTTTTATTGCACTATTTTCTATTTATATTTTTTTTTATATTTTCATTCTGTTTAATATTTCTTAAATTTTTATCACTCTCTGATTCTCCTTGCACTACAAATGAGAATAACTATTAGTCGTAAATTGATTAGTATCATTGTTTTTCTGACACAATGCTTTGCTGCAATATTATTTTAATTTTAGACAGCCATTGGTATATCAAGTCGCAGCGAAATAAAACCTTCGATAAGTGTCAAGAAGTTATTTATAAATTAAGTGAATTTTTTAATTATCAAATGACTGTGAACGAGTTACCAATCAATTAAATTCTTAATTATTGGAAGAGTATCAAGAAGTTGCTGAGTAATTGAGTTTTAATTATCTAATGCTAAATAACATTAATTCCATTAGTTGGCTAATTTCGTTATCAAGAAATCAATTATTACTGAGTAACTAATAAAAATTTTTATGATATTACAATATGATTTGATTACGCAGTGGTGAAATGTACTAATATGATGTTCCGGTGAAACGGTGTATTACGATAGGACAGTGTTATTTTCAGATTATGCTTTTGTCTTTGATTGAAAGTTTGAAGATCCACCTTTTAACTCTTTCAAAACGAAAGGTGTTGATAATTAGCAAAAGTTCAGAATGAAAATTGATCATTATGGGTTAGTTTCATTTCGTATTCACGAAATTGATAAGTTAAATCTTGCAAATATGAAACCTGGAATTGTAGTTTTAAGCTTTATTTTTATGCATTAAAAAATGATTTTCAAGAAATTTATATTAAACAGTTACTTTAAAGAAGCGAAGTTATGATTGAAAGCTTATCAGTTTTGTTCAGCTTTTAAAGTCCATTATTTTGTTCTTATTATTAAATCTTAACTAATTGAATACGTGATAATAATAACATGCACGATGATGATTTGAATGTAGCTTTTTAAAAATTTTAAAAAGTACGAGCGGATATCTCGAAATTGAGTTGTAAAAATACGAATATATTATTAAGTAATTATATTACCAGTTATCAGACTTGATTCATTAATTTTTCACTTTTATAAGATTAGTAAATTTTGGATCAAATTAAATTGATAATTTTAGTGCATTTCAGATTTGGATAAAAGTTACTATTTCGTGTTTATCCTCACTTCCCGTGAGTTCAGTAGTTTAAGTTCAGTGTGACACATTAAATCTATACAAATCAGCAGCAACAGTAACATTTGCAGTTCTTATTCAATTCCATATAGTTACCTTTTTGTAATTTAAATATAAGCAGCAAGTTTCTTGACTTGCTCGAAATTTGTTTTTTTTCAAGAAAGGAACAAATTACCACAGCATGAATGTGATAATTCATTTTTCCTCTTTTTTGATGGATTGGAAGAAAATTAGTGGAAAGGCATCTATCTCTTTCTTTTTATGTGGAATTGTTTAAATGTAATGATTTCAAGAATTATTATTGTATTTAGAAAGAATACGAAGATTTAATTTTATTATAAATCCACGAAGTCTTAAGTAGATGGTAGCTGTATTATGCGCGGTTACGAAAGATAAACCTTCTGTGTATTGTCTGAATCGGAACTCTTATGCGAAACATTTCGTTCTCTTGGTTTAGGCTTCGTTTTTATTTGCATCGAATCTCAAAGTACAATCTTAACCTTTCCGTCAAGAGAATATTTAATCATTTATCATGTTTAAAATTAATGCTTTTTTTTTGAGTCGGTATCAAATAAAATTTAAAAGTAAATATCGTTTAAAAAGATATTCGAGATCAAAAGAATGACGAAATTATAACAAAGAACTGGGTGTTTACAAGCGGATCCGGTTTTTTTGATGTAATAGTGGCTAATAATTCATTGATTACTCGCAATATAGATATGTAACGAAACGTTCTCTATTATTATGAGCATCAATCATAAAGCTATTGAAACGTAAAACGGAGTTTGATAGAAACACGTGAACGATATCATTTTTCACGAAGTGATTGAAATTGCATTTCAAAAGGGATAAAACATTAGTGGAAATGATCGAAAATAGGAACAACACAAGCTAAAGTTCTCGAAGATGAGTGTTATCGAAATAAGTAGTTGGATTTTAGAATCCAACAATAACAGAAAATCAAACAGAATCAAAGTATGATAATAGACATTTAGTTCAATTTAAAATTTAGATTTAAACATGATGATATGAAGGAATTCAGGACAAAACTAAATTTAAAAAATGAATGAATTTGTGGAATACAACAAAGTATAAAACTGAAAGGAAATCAAGTTTGTAGGATAAAAAAAGAGTAGATTTCATTTTACTCAGGCTTAGGTATGTTACTTCTTTATCACGTGCCTTAGCAGGCATTTTGGATGACTTTAGTGGACTCTCTCATTTCCTAGTCTGTATGTTTATTTTTCTCTTTCATCAACACTAAAATCATCCGGTTTTTCACGAAGTTTCCAATGGAAAGGAAACTGTAACAGATATTTACCACATTTTTTTAATCATCGAAATCAGGTTTTGTTATCATTAATTCTGATAGTCGAACTATCAGTCAGACTGTGTTGCGAGAAAGAAGTTCATATAGCTGCTTGCTTTCTTCTATGTTAAATAATTCCCATACCTTTTTTATATAAATTAAATTTCAAGCAAAAAAGGAGAAATGAAAAATTCTTTCAACACTTTTTAATGAATTCTGTAATATTCAAGCTCATTAATTTCTCTCTCTTTTTTGGATTAAATTGTTTCACTTTTGCTTTATTTAACTACCTTTCTTTTAGTTTCGATCAGTTTTGTTAATTTTTGCTTATATCCAATGAAATTCTCTAAATTTAATGGTCAATGGTAACAACAGTATTTGCAAAACCCTATTGATGTGTCATATTTTCGTCACGATATCAAGGAATGAATCGTAGTATAACATGAGTAGGAACATTTTCTCGTAGAAATACGCTTAATAAATAGTGATTAAAAGTAGATTTATTCAACGGATTTTTCTTTTAACAATAGAACCATAACCTTTTTTGGCATGTGATGGTACATGGGTCACATGATGCGTACTACATCTCTGTGTTCAGATGATTCCAATGTAAAAGTGTTGTGAATATACCTTATCTTCGTTTGCATACGCTCTGATTATTTATTCGTCATGGCAGTAGAATATAAAATACTTCACTTTGGTAACTTTTTGGCCTTCCATAACTTTTCATTTTAATCCTGCATAAATTATTAAGAGAAAAAATTCCAAATGAAAGGGATTGGAAGTGTTGACGCTTTTTGATGATCTTATCTTATCATGATTAAGTGTAGTAATATGTACCGCTGATCTGGATAGATATTTATCCCCATTCTTCAAAGACAATGAAGTTGATGAAACAATATATTCTTTATCCATTTTGCGTATCAGCATTTGTTTCTTTTTATTTTATTAAAATTTTAATCATATTTTTTTCGTTCTTTCATAAGAAATTTTAAGCAAATATATGGATAGAAACGTGATGAATCTTTTAGACAGTCATTAGAACTGTTCAAAGACTTCTAATTTTTTGATATTTTCATCAGAAAAGAAACAAAAGAGCAAAATATAAAATATTACGTTGTATATGTAGTGGAGAGGTGAAAATTAGATTCAAGAGTTAACAGAGAATTGGCTGGCATACAAAATGATCGTTTTTTCGCAACATTCCTTTTTGGTTTTTGTTTTCTCCTGGAGAAAAGACAGTTTATTTCTTTCTCTCTCTCTCTCTCTCTCTCTCTCTCTTTCTCTCTATAAAAATTAAGATGATGCAAATGACGATAATAAATTAAAGAAAAAATGAAATGAACAGAAGGAAAGGGAGGAGGAGAATGAGAATGAAACGAAGGCAAGTTTATAAGTTATATAACAGGGATAATATAGTGCTTGCAAATTGGTGGATTTTTTTCAAAAAAGTATATCTAACTTCGTTTCCATACTTCATTTGCTATTGCATTACATTCTCTACTTTTTAATGCTTTTCTGTTGAATTGTGAAAGATGAAACCAACTTAAGCGTGATAGCAAGGAAACAAAATGATCAACGTGTATGATGGACAGTTGTAGTTATATCAAAGGGATTCAAATGAGAGAAGCAAACAATAAAGTAATCGTTTAATTTTCATCTTTATATTTTATAATTAGCATTTTATATAAACTATATGGACATACATATCCACTATGTAAATATATATATGTTTATGTAAAAGTGTATGGCTGTGTGCTGCATGTTAACATATGAACAAACTAAACGCTGAAATGAAAAATATGATAGTTTACAGGAAAAAAGGAAACAGATTAAATGGAAATATATATATATATTATATATTGATATATATATATATATTGACAGACACACACACGCACACACACACATATACAGACAGACACATACATATACATGCGTATACTCATGCATGTATAATATTATATATGTATATTAGTGTGGACAAATAGATGTAGGCAGGTATTTATGACATTTGTGAAGGAGAATCAATAAATGTGAAATGTTGACAGTTACGAGTGCGTATATTGCGTTTATGTATGTATGTGTAGGTGTGTGTGTGTGCCGCACGTATGTGTATGTGTGTGTGTTGCGTGTATGTGTATATATATATATATATATATATATATATATGTTGTATGAAATGCCGATTGGACAGAGAGAACTGGTGTATGTATATATATGTATGTGTGTATGTGTATTAAGTTTTGTTAGTTGAAAGAAAAAGAAAAAGGAAAGGAAGGCAATGAATTCTTGCATCAATATTTGCTACTTGATGTTCGGCTGGAAAGAACAGAATGTTGAAATTTGTTGGGAAAGAGAGAAGAAAATGTTTGCTGCCTGCTTGAAGCATTACTGCAAAGCCGGATTGAAAGCATCACAGCAGCATCGTAATACGTACCACATTCATCCGGCTATGTTTCTTCAACCGTTGCATGTGCATTACAAACTGTAGCTGTAAGAAGATATGAAACGAGGGAAATCGGGTTGATAGTGAGAAAATGGAAGTATGATAACTATACTAATGGAATCTACGTTAGTATCAAGAAATAGGGAAGTTTAAACAGGTGCAATTTTTTTTAAACCAAAAACAGGCTTTCAATTTAGTAACTGAGAGGTTAAGCTGAATTATCATCAATAACGGATATTGGTTATAATATGATGAAAATTATCTAATTATTCAAACGATAAGTAAAAGTAGGATATGATTAAATTTTTTTAAGGTATTACCAGGAAATGATTATCAGCAAATGACTAATTTGAAGACAAAAAATAATCTTGTAACATTGCTTTTCTATTACTATTTTTCTTCATCGCGAAATACTGGAAGAATCCTGTAGATGAATTACATATAATTTCAGTGTTTCAACAGCTAAATTTTAATATTTCACACATTTCGAAAGTTTCGGCGAAATTTCTGGCAACATTTCAAAGGATGGCATCGATCATTAGCCATCATCGGCCAATCATATGACTTTCGGAATTTGTTTATCTCCACTTTTCTTTTTTCTTCTTGCCCACCCCAAAATATTTTGACTCGATTTTTACTGCCACCAATAACGTTAACGTACGTAAGTTCATTTGTGGTTCTTAATAAGAACTTTATTCATTTAGTGGAAAGTATTTTAAGAGAACGCATCGGAAGGAAGATGGAAACGTTACGAAGTTATTGATGATAAGGGGAATAAAATTTGTTCATGGTTGGTCGTTGATTAGGGTTAGGGTGTGTGGAGCAAAGAAGAGAGGGAAGAAAGCAAAGGGATTTCTCGTCCTGCATATTTCCAGAATATATTTCAGTGCACACATGTTACTTCTGCTCATCATTTTCTCCTTTATTTGACTTTTGTAGAATGTTGCCGTGTTGTTAATTATTAATTTTGAACATACCGATATCGTTATTATCGTCATTCATTCATTCAGTTTGGGTTTCATGCGTTGGCATAATACTACCGTGATATGTTGTGTTGGTGAAAAATGAATTGATAAAAATTTTACCATTCCAGTCAAATATCAACAACAAACAAGAGAGAAGAAAAAAAAATCATGTCTGCAACAAGGAAGGAACCATTAGCAATTGAAGAGTTGATCGCCAAGAAGAAGGAACTCGAGGAAGCAGAAACAAAGGTATTTTGTTATTTTCACATTTGCTTTTGTTTTAATTATTATTACCGCTGCTATTATCGCGATAATAGTTAGCGGTCATTATAAAAAATCATACCGGCAGAAAGATATTTTTAGTTCGATAACATTCTTCAAAGTTGAGTTTCTTTAAATATTTATCATAACTTTAAATCAGAGAAAAATGGAGATTATATTGTAATTATCATAACTTTATATTTATAATATTATAACATTATATTTATCATAACTTTAAATCAGAGAAAAGTAGAAATTAAATTGCTCTTATATTGTAAATACGAAAAGAAAATAAAGGACGTGATAAACGGAAATTATTGCATAATAAAACAAAAAATTAAAGAAATTGAAATTAAAAAATTGTAATTGATAACTTAACCATAGACATCAAAGTTAAATTAAACATTATTTAATAAAGGATGAGTGTTTCCATTTTACCGTTTCGTTGGAGGATTGACGAAAGATTTAAATGTGACAGTTTGTCATGGTTGTTAGATTATTGATAAGATGTCAAAGATCGCTTATTCTGGTTGTGAAATAAATCATTTATTATGATGTTTGAGGGATATAAAATGAAAAACGAGTGGAAAAGAGAAATTAAACAAATGTAATTGCAGTGAATTATTTGATTACCCTGTGCAAATGATTAGTGCGAGATTCATTTATTGCCTCTCTCAAATGGTTGCTCCACTGACAGCAACATGAAATTAAAAAAATTTAATGAAGTCATTTATGCTATTTCATAACCTATCTACAATGATACATTCATTTCGAAGTACTTCGTTACTTCTTTCATTAAACATTTTTGTGCATATCTGCAGGTGGAATATCATGAAATAAACTTGTCTTGCATATAGGTTGGTGTTCAACCGTTTTATCAAGTTTTCTTTCAGGAAGTATTTTATACCTGTTATGAATTCAAGCTAAGTGTTACTTTGATATATAAGTTTTTATTTACAACTGAGCAACTTTAGCAACTGCAGTTATGAATTATATAACTGAAAAAAAAAATTTTTAAGACGATATGACTGTTACTTGATGTTTTGATTCCATATTGTCATTTATTTGCTTGTTTTATTTTTAGGCCTTACATAAGTAGTAACTGTTGTTGAAGGATGATTGTTTAGATTTTAGAAAGTGGGGTAATTGGCTTACTTATGAAATTTGTGAGGAATTGAAAAAGCGGCTCAGTTGATGGCTTATTGATTTGTATGACGGATTTGAATTTGTCACTGAAATTTTTGAGATGAAAGAAATATCTTTAATTTCTTTTAAAGGTCAGTAGTGTGAAACCTAATGAAATTTTGGAATGAATCAAGATTATAAATATCACTCAAAATATAAGTATTGGAGTCTGATTCAGAGACACTTTTCGAAGTTTTACATAACTCTTTGTAGAATATGGATAAACAGAGAGATTTAAATTTAAAATGGTAAGATTAGGCTGAGTTTTTCTTTTGTATTTTCTATGTCATTTTTATCACTTGCTATGTAATAATCTCTATCAGGTTTTTTTTAGCTAGATAAATTTTAGAGAACTCAAAATAAAATGTGATATCATTTGTGCATGAGATAAGGAACGACGAAACAAGACTTTGTCGTTGTTATACATATGATGGAAAAAACTAAATGAAAATGCTGAAATGGTAGAATGAGAAAGAGATGGGTGATAGTAAAAGTGATAAAGCTGAACAAATATTCAGTTATTTTTCTCGCAAAATATTCCGGTCTGTTATTCCCTG